>QEOT01007401.1:76314-209488 GCA_003123785.1 Pterocarya stenoptera | reverse complement strand
ACGTCAGAAGAAGGAAGGAAGGAACAGGGTGTTACAGGGAGAGAGGCGTTACCTGGAGGTGATGCAAAGGAGTTATCCCCGGCCGGAGTCACTGGTGGAGGTTGCAGAACCGATCGAACCGCTGCATTGATGGGTGGAGCACTTGCCGAGGGCGATGATGGCACGGGATTCGCAGAAGGGGCATTTTGGCTTTCGTCGAACAGGACATGCCTGGAATGGTATAGCCTGTTGGTGTTTGGGTCAAGGCATTTGTATGCATTTCGAGCCGAAGAGTAGCCCACGAAAATACAAGGTACGGACTTGGGTTGGAGTTTGTTGGTATTATAAGGCCGTGTAAGAGGAAAGCATAAACAACCAAATTTTTTTAATTTGAGATAATTTGGTGATTGTTTAAACAATACTTCAAATGGAGATTTGTGATGTAAAAGGGGTGTTGGCTGACGGTTTATAAGGTAAGCCACAGTGGCAAAAGCATGGGGCCAATATTTTAAAGATAATGAGGCATCATAAAGTAAAGTGAGGCCCGTTTCCACAAGATGACGGTGACGACGCTCGGAAACACCATTTTGTTGTGGTGTATGAGGGGCGGTGGTATAGTGACTGATTCCATGAATAGAAAAATATTTTTTTAAGGCCACAAATTCACCACCATTATCCGAGTAAATGGTTTTGATTTTTGATTGAAACCGTGTTTCCACAAGGTGTTTAAATTGTGGAAAAATTGTGCTAACACCGGATTTGGTTTCCATAGGATAAAACCAAATATATTTTGTGAAATGGTCAACAAAAATCAAATAATAGCGGGATCCATCAATTCAAATTGAGTTGGAAGGTCCCCAAACATCAGTGTAAATAAGGTCAAGAGGCGTATGACTTTGAAGACTATTTTGCCGAAAAGGTTGTTTGTGAGTTTTATTGATGGAACAAGAAGTACAAAGAGAAGGAACATGATTTTCTTTTGTTATTGGAAGAGAAAAAGAGTTGACAAGCTGATGAACCATTTTCTGAGATGGATGTCCAAGGCGTTTGTGCCACCCATCAACGGAGGTCCGTTCATGCACGTTAGCAACCATTGTTTGAGAAGATCGCACCATGGACTTCGGAAGGGTGTAAACACCATTTTCACATGCACCTTTGAGTAGAACCGCCCCCATGATCGGATCCTTAACAAGAAAAAAGGAAGGGTGAAATTCAATAAAAACACGATTTTGTGTGGTAAAATGATGGACCAAAATGAGATTTTTTTTAATATTGGGAACACAAAGTGTATCATTTAAATGAAAAGTACGTGTGGGTGAGTGAAGAGCCAAGGAACCGATGTGAGAGACACGCAAACCTGAACCATCACCGATTATAACCTCGTCAGTGCCATCATATTCGGAATGAACTAATAAATTGGTCAAATCACCAGTGATGTTGTGAGAGGCCGCTGAGTCAACGAGCCATTTGGTGTCTTGGGCTGGAGCAGTGGAGACACAATTTGCCATTGCTACAGAAAATTGGACCTTGGGGTAGAATTTAGCAGTATGGCCCATCTGTTCACAGAGTTGGCATTTTGGTGTGTACCGGCGCTGGCCATTGGACTTGGGCTTTCGGGTGTCACGTGAGCCATTTGAGTTGCGAGATTGGGCCGAGTAGTTGGACGATTGGCCTCCATTATTACGGTCTGAGCCATTCGGCTTTGAGGAACCCTTGGAATGAAAGCCTCCAGTTGAAGAACCAGTACCTGTTCGTCGATGGGAGTAATTTGCGGAAGCAACCAGTTGCTGGGAAGTGGCTTCAAGGCGGCGCAGGTAAGCATCGTGACCGATAAGGAGATCATGTAACTCCTCGAAGGTAAGTGGGCGTTCCCGTGCGCGAATGGGAGCTGCGATCTCACGGAAATCAGCGCCCAAGCCATTGAGAATGTAGAGTGTCAGATCATCTGCAGAAATGGGATGATCAATTAGAGAAATTTCATCTACAAGAGTTTTAACCGTGTGCAGGTACTCTTGAACCGTTTGATTGCCCTTCTTTATCAGAGTCAATTCCTCTTTGAGTTGCATAGCCCTAGTTCGGGATTTGCTGGCATACAATGTGTGTAATTTGTGCCAAGCTTCCTGAGAGGTTTTTGAGATGGAAATGAATGGTGTAATTGTGGTGGTTGTGGAGGCCAAAATAGCTGAGAGGATAAGTTTATCTTATCTTATCCAGTGGGTTCGTTGAGGAGTGGAAATGGAGGAATCATTGGAGGGAGGGCAGGGTTTTTCTCCAGTGACATAATCAAGGAGATTATACCCAATAAGCAGAGCCTCGAACTGGGCACGCCATTGAGGAAAAGTGGATGGAGTGAGTTTTTCATTGATCTGTGAGGTGATATTGAGAGCAATAAGAGGAATTTCTGTGGGGGATGGTGGGTTTGAGGTGGGATTATGAGTGTTTTCAGAGGTGGGGATTGAATTCTCGTTGGAGGACGGCTCTCCTGATACCATGATGAAGTTTAAAATAAACACAGAAATTCCTTTGTTGCTGTCGGGAAGAATTTTCCTTGTTTTTTTCAATTGACTTGTACAGAATATATATACAAGCATGCAGAAACTATTCTAGGAAAGAAGCTAAAATTAAGCCTAACGTTTACAAGACATTTACACAGATTTGACAACTGTTATATACAGAATTTTAGCCTAGAATCAGGATGATAAATCATGAGCTTGATTTGAGGGATTTTCCTTGATACTCTTAACAATAAAAAGAGGAAAAAAAAAAAAACCTTCGGATACTAAAGATATTTTTGGGGTATGGGATGAGACATAAAATTCTGATGTTATCTCATCTAGGGGTGGGCAGCGGGTGCCCGCCACCCGCTGCACCGCCCCCACCTGGGTGGGGCGGGGGATCCTCTCAGCACAGACGGGGGGTGGGGCCCCCCGCTCATATGAAAGGGGCGTTGCGGAGGCTGGGGACGGAGGGGGCTCAGCCCCACTCTGTAAATCCCCCGCCCCGCTCCCACATCTGTAAGGCCCCCCCTCGAGATTCCTCTCAGTTTCTCGAACTCTCTCGATCTATGTCATCTCAGACCCTCTGAAACTCTCTCAATCTCGATCTCTCTATCTCATCTCAGACCCTCCGAAACTCTCTCGATCTCGATCTCTCTACCTCGTCTTAGACCCTTCGAAAGGACCGAAACTCTCTCGATCTCAATCTCTCTCGTCTCAGACCCTCCCAAACTCTCTCGATCTCGAACTCTCTCTCGTCTCGACGATTCTCTCTGTGCGGTGGCGATGACGTGGAGGAGGTTGGCGGAGTGGGGTGGCATGTTGGTGGCTCAAGGTGGAGAAGATTGCTTCCTCTGTTTCGAGGTCAAAAGCAGGGGCTTCTTTGGTGTGGAAGGTCTCAGACCCAGACTCCCAAACTCTCTCGAGGTAGATGAATCTCTCTTGGGTTTGTTCATTGTTGTAAAAACACCGAGATGATCTAAGTTTGTAACTTGTTCTGATGTTTGGGTTTGTTGTGATCGAATGGGAGAGTCGAGGAGGGGAGGACTGAGTCACTAAGGAGAGGGGAGGAGGGCGGCGGGGGGGCGGAAGGATGGAGGCCCACCCCGCACCCCGTGCAACGGACGGGGTACCCCACCCCCGCATGGACGGAGGCAGATTACGGAGAAAAAGTCCCCACCCCCGCCCATGCGGGGGCAGGGGACGGGGAAGGGGAAGGGGTGGCCCCGCCCCGTAAGGGGCGGGTAGCACACCTAATCTCATCATTATAACTTTTCCCAAACTCGTACGCAAAATATAAAAAACTTCGGATACTAATTTGCTTCTCATGCCTTCAAAATATAATGTGAGAATTCTCAGAAAAGCATGCCAAGGGTACCCATGGTCGGGAATCCCTCCATAATGCTACGGCTCAAGTCATGAGGATGTTTCCTACTCATGTTCCTCATTGATCTGCACTAGGAACTAGGAAGACTTTGACGAGTTTGACTCTTCAGAACCTTTTAAAATTCCCAACTTTTCCAAGGAGTTCTTTCCTGGAGGTTTCGCTCTTCCACCCTTCATGTATCCCACGCTGAGAGAGAGAACTTCATGTAGAACTTTAATAGGAGATATAAAATTATATATGTTTCTTGAGATTTTTAAATATTATATAAAATAATAAATTCACTAATACATACCAATATTATTGATTTAGGATATCTAAAATGCGGACTAAAACAATATTCTCTATTTGATCAAGATGAACTGCATCCATTCATGTTCCGTGCATGGGAGATTCCTCGGCAGAAATCTACTAATCAAGGCAGCCAAGAATGAAGCCAAAGAAGCCTCTCCAAATATTGACCCAAAGTCAAAGGATCATGCTGTAAAGGATCATGCTGTAAAGATACAGCACAATGATAAGCCCGATATCAACATATCATTACCTCAACATCATGCTCCAGACCAGCGTCCGTGAATCATGGCCTTTTTACACCTGAATATGTGTGGAAAATGGAATCATGGCCACAACTATACAATTACTTTCACTTTTTGAAAGGCCTGTGACTAATTGGGTTGAAATTAAAGTAGATTCTCATTTTTTCCTCTGTTCACACCTAAATATGTGTGGAAAATAATATACAATTACTTTCACCTTTGAAAGGCGTGTGGGAATACTGTGTTGAAAGTAGATCAGATTTCCATTGTTCCGTTAATTTGTTCACCCCTGGAGATGAGCAGATTTCAGTGTTAGCATGAGTTTTGAGGAAGATCGATCAGTTAATTGAGGGCTTGCTTTAGCATTGTATATCCTGTATAGTGTATAATCTAAACTCGAAGATGCTTAATTAGCTAAGCCAAGTGTCCGATATGGCTTCCACCAGAAATATTCAAACAACCCCATCTTCTTCTTCCTCTTGTTCCAAACACCAATGGAAATATGAAGTTTTCCTCAGTTTCAGAGGTGAAACCCGTGAGACATTTACAAGCCATCTATGCAATGAGTTGCGTGAGAAATTGATCTACACCTTTATGGATGATGTAAGACTGGAGATCGGAAGACCCATTAAGAAGGAACTCTTGGATGCAATAGAGAAGTCAAGAATGGCGGTCATCATTATTTCAAAAGAGTATGCATCGTCCACATGGTGCTTGGAAGAACTTGCAAAGATTGTTGAATGCATGAAAGATGGAGAGTTGAAAGTTTTGCCAATTTTCTATCATGTAAATCCTAGTGATGCACGGAAACAGGAGGAGGGCACCTTTAGAGATGCCTTTGCTAAACACGAGAAAAATCTTGCGAACAAAGAAAAGGTGCAAACTTGGAGAAATGCTTTAAAAGAAGTGGCCAATCTCTCTGGATACCATTTGAAGAACGGGTAAGATACACAGATTTTTCTCTAGTGAGAATCTTTTTTCTTTTACTCATGTATGACTATAATTACAAGATTTTAGGACTTTATAATTTGTCTCAAGATTCTTCTTACAAATAATCACTTTATTTTCTTCAAAATAAATAATCTATAACCCTTTATATCTACAACCAAGAAGATCCAACTCTTCACTACTCAACTATATAAGGCGAACACGCAAAGAATCAACCCTTACATATCTCTTGTGATTTGTGTTGGCTTTGAGTTGACTCATCAATAGGCTTTATTTTACCTGTTTTACAGGGATGAGTCAAAGTTTATCAAAAAAATTGTTGAAAGGATATCTATAGAATTGAGCAACACCCGCCCAAGTGGTGATGAGAACAACCTTGTTGGGATAGACTCTCGTGTTAAGGAAATGTATTTGGATTATTTTGATATTGGATCGAATGATGTTCGCTTTATAGGGATATGGGGGATGAGTGGAATGGGCAAGACAACTCTTGCACGAGTTATTTTTCTAAAGTACAATCATCTATTCCGAGCTAGAAGCTTTCTTGAAAATGTTAGTTTGGCTTCTAAAAGAAATGGTATAGTTGCTTTACAAGAAAATCTCCTTTCTGATATGAAGTTGAAGGATGACCAAGAAAAATGGGATGTGCTTAAGGGAATTGATGTGATAAGGAATAGATTACGTTACACAAAAGTTCTTATTGTTCTTGATGATGTAGATGAAAAAGAACAATTAGAAACATTGGCTGGGAACTGCAATTGGTTTGGACCAGGGAGTAGAATCATTGTGACCACTAAAGATAGACATTTGTTAACAAGACATAGAGTGCGATTTATATTCCCGATTAAAGGACTACACAAAAAGGAGGCTTTACAACTTTTTAGTCAACAAGCTTTTCATGACCCTGATCAATGTGAAGACCAAGACTTTTTGGGTCTATGCAATGACTATGTGAGTTATTCCGACGGTCATCCTCTAACTCTTAAAGTTTTGGGTTCCTCCTTGTTTGGAAAAGGAAGAGAGGTATGGAGAAGTTCTTTGAATAGATTACAAGTACTTCCTCATAAAGATATTGTAAAGAAACTCAAAATAGGTTTTGATGCATTGGGGGAGACAGAGAAAAAAATGTTCTTAGATATTGCCTGTTTCTTCAACGGGGAAGACAAAGATCGAGTAGTAGATTTATTGGAAGGTTCTGATTGCTTCCCTAATGTTGATATTGAAACTCTTGTGGACAAATCTCTTATCACTATTTTGGGGAGAAAATTGTGGATGCATAGTTTACTACAAAGACTGGGATGGGAAATTGTTCGTTGCGAATATCCTAAAAAGCTTGGAAAACGCAGCAGATTATGGTGTCGTGATGAGATCCTTGAAGTTCTAGGGAAGAAATATGTAAGTGTAATAGTATTATATCAATACACTCACACACAAGCTTGTGACTGTTTGTTGCACAGTTCCATTCATTTGTTTTGTTATTTTTTATTACCAGGGAACATATAAAGTCGAAGGCATAATGTTAAGTACCTCGTCTCCACACCAAGAAGAAGACTTGAATCCTAAAGCCTTTTCAAAAATGAATAAACTTAGATTACTTAAAATATGTGATGTGAATCTTCCACGGGGCCTCAATTCTCTCTCTAACAGGTTACAACTAATCGACTGGCACAAATATCCTTTGAGGTCCATACCGGAGAGTTTTCAACCAATCAATCTTGTTGAACTCATTATGCATTGCAGTAGCTTTCTGCAATTACCAGTGGCTTTTCTTGTGAGATATTTTTCCTAGATTAATAGCCTTTATATTTTTTTAAAATTCGGAATCATTTCTTGAAGATATAATTTTTCTATTTCTATAATATTGCATCACAGAATTTAAACAAGTTGAAAGTCATGGACTTTAGCAGCTCTGAAAACTTGATGATGACTCCTGACTTCTCAGGATGCCCAAGTCTTCAAAAATTAATTTTTGAAGGTTGCACAAGATTGTACGAAGTTCACCCATCTATTGCAGCTCTCAATCAGCTTATTCTTTTAAATCTCAAAGACTGTAAATCTCTGAGTAGGCTTCCGCATGAGATCAACTTGGAATCATTGAATCTTTTGATCTTATCTGGTTGTTCAAGAGTCGCCAAGTTTCCAGAGATTGGGCAGAATATGGAGCATTTGTCAGAGCTTTATTTGGATGGGACTGCCATTGAGGAACTCCCATTATCAATTCAACATCTAACTAAACTGATATTATTGAATCTTAGAGAGTGCAAGAAGCTTTTGTATTTTCCGTATGTCATCTGTTCTTTACCTGCTCTTAAAACTCTCATTCTCTCTGGATGCAGAGGTCAACCTCCTTCCCCTGTTTCATCTTCAAATCGTGCACCCCTCACCTTGTCTTTGCTTAGCTATTTTCCAAAGTTGACCTCTTTGGTAGCTCTAGATCTAAGTGGCTGCAATCTATTGGATGGAGCACTCCCCAACGATCTTAGTAGCTTAACCTCCTTGGAGTCTCTGAATTTGAGCAGAAACAATTTCGCACGCTTGCCAGAGAGCATTTCTCAGCTTCCAAAGCTTAAGTTTCTTTATTTGGATAATTGTAGCAGGCTTCAGTTATTGCCAAATCTTCCCTCAACTACACAATGTGTAATGGCTCGAGAATGTACTTCACTCCAAAATTATTCCAATCAAGTTGTAGTGTTGACTTCAAGTGGAGGAGAATTCACTGTTATTAACTGCCTTAGCTTGGCTTCCCATGAAGAAGACATTCTAAGTGAGGTTTCCTTGCTAGATAAACACTTTCACCCATTGTGGATGAAGGTCTCTCTCTCTCTCTCTCTCTCTCTCTCTCTCTCTCTCTCTCTCTCTCACACACACACACACACACATAAATTCACAAGCATACTAAAACATTTCCTTCCTCCTAATTTTTCTGTTCTATAATATTGTACAGGAGCAAATTCATCAAAGTGAAGAATATCATGGCATTTCTCAGGCTGCAATTCCAAAGTGGTTCAATAAAGAATATGGGTCATCAACATCAATCCCGTTACCATGCGATCTCTCTAAAGATCGTAGTTGGAGAGGAATTGTGTTGCATGCAGTGCTAGATGCTCGTGTTTATGGAGTCAAAACTTTGCCTGATGCCTCGAATAATGTTCACGAGTTGATATGTAGCTTGGACATAGATGGAGGTCTTGCAACTTGTTCCGTAGTCCTCCCTAAATACCAATGCAGCCACGATGGTTCATTTGGACTTTGCCTATATATGTCGCATGCGAGGCTTAGGAACCAACTAGACCAGCGCAACTGCATCACCACTCAGTTTACATCCAACAGCCCCAGAATTGTGATCAGTGGTTGTGGCGCTCGTATCCTCTACGAGCAAGATATGGTGCAGTTCATACAAATCTTAAGCCAGAAAAATTATGGATGGAGCCCTTTAGTACCAATAGTATATGCTGTCGCTTGGCATGCTGGCCCTCGTGATGAATTCTACGCAACTGGCCCGCTGGTAAGGATTTGTACCCTCACACTTGGGGATGTTTGGACAATGAGATATGAAATTTTCAAAATTTTCTTAATTCTATTCTCAAATGTTACTAAAATACAAAATACTTTTTAATTTCAAATATTTAAATTTTTTATCTAATCATTACCTAATCATTATTGAAATTGAAAACTCAATACAAATTTGAACCCTCCAATTTTGAAGTTCGAGCCCCTCAATTTTTAGTTGCAAATGATGTCATGCATGTTGAAAGTCTATTAGATGCAGATATAGTTTTTTGATAACACTAATTAACCATATCATATAAATTTCAACGCATCAGAGGACAAGATGGTGAGACTGTACAACGGTAGTATCCCCGAGGGCATGGATAATTTCCTTTAGCTATCTTCTGTTCATATTTTCTCCATTGACAACCATAGTTCATCTCTATACAAGAAAAATAAAAAAAATAAAAAATTCCATTAATTTTGTCTAAACTACAAGTACTTGCAAATGCATTATAACATATATAGTCAAATACAAAAGGTTTGTTGCATGTCATGAGGTCGTGACACCGGATAATTCTTCACCACATTTTCACTAAAACAATTGTTTACAAACGTATCATCTTATACATAACAAATTTAATATTCGCTAGCTCTCTCTTTCTCTCTCTCTCTCATTTGACACTAAATTTCCATTTTTACAGGACTTTCATCCCTCCACTAGGTGTAGTTTTTGTTTCCCTCCGAGTAAAGTTCAAGAGTACTGGTTCACTCATCAAAGTTGTGGGCACTCGGTGGCAATTGCATACCCCCAAGATTGGATAGTGATGATAATTGGATGGGACTTGTTCTATATGCTTCTTTTTCAATTCGCAGGGATCCAGAAACCCTCCCTGACAATTGTCAATTGCGAATGCGTCTGCATCATGATGGAATCCACAACAGTAGACATGAAATCAATCGGTTTGTTACTCGAGGTGGCTTCTGTTGGATAGCCTACATACCACGTAATCAATTGATGTATGAGATAAGGAACAGCAGCCACATTGCAGCATCATTTGTGAGTGATTGTCCAATCATTACAATGGATAAATGTGCACTTCGTCTTTTGTACAAGCATGATCAATTACAATTCGAGCAAGAACTGATCAAACACTACAATGATTTGTTTTCTGAGTATCAAGACTCCACGAGTCCTTTTATGGCTGATCTGGAAAAAACAATTGAAACTACAGTACCTGTCCACTCTATTAAAGACCTCGAAATTGAAATATCGATAAGGCCCATTCTTAGTCAAAAGAAGGCTAATAAATCTAGTAGTGGAAGTAACCTTATGGTAAGAAATTTTTATGAGTCTTTGTTTTGCTTCAATATACCATATTTTAATTCTCCCTTTGTATATGTAATATTAATCCTCTCCTTTTGAGAAAAGTCATCATATTTTCTGTCTTTTACACAGGATTGTGTATATGATAGGTGTTATCCTCCAAGTAAAATTCTGGAGTGGTTCACCCATCGGAGTGACAACTCCCTTGTGACAATCCCTCTACCTCCAAATGATCGTACTTCTTGGATTGGACTTGCTCTTTGTGCTTCTGTTTTAGTGTCAGGGATTTCGAGTAACGTTGCTGACAATTTGGTTTTTCGACTTCCTTTCAACCTCATTTGTCATTTGGAAACCAATATTGGCGCTGTGGAAGGTTTCCATACCTATTGCCTCAATGAACATGATCTCGAATTGTTTTTAGAGCTAGGTGGATTCATATGGCTGTCTTATATACCACGTCGGTTGTTTCCAGATTTTCTGGATAAATGTAGTTGGATTGACGCTTCTATCTCAATCGATTGCCCAGGCAGCTTGACAGTTCAAAAGTGTGGATTCCGTATTTTATATGATGAAGACGAGCTAAATGATCAATTTAAGGATGCAAAAAGCCATTTCTCGGCTCCGTATGATAACAGGGATGTCAGCCAGAAATTAGATGATCATGTTGACCCCAAGAAGTTTACAGAAATGTCCGTGAAGATTACAGCACATATGCTGGTCAAAATTCATGTACTACCTCTGTTATGGACTAAATTTGAGTGGCATAGTGCCATTGCATGTGTTTATTTTAAGATGAGTTTTGCTACTCATCATTCTTACAAGCATATGCACATTTTTTATTTTATTCTTCCTAAACTAATTGAATTCATCTACTCATCATCCATACACTACACATTTGATAAGAAAAAAAAATTAAAAAATTATGTGTGGTATGAGGATGATGAATATAATTTTTCTTTTAAGATAACAATTTATCAAGTCTTCAAATGATGATCTACATCATGATATGGTACAGATATTTTTTGATTTTATATTTGAGGACTGTTGTGTTCCCAAACAGTTGAGATAAATGAGTATATCTCATCGATCTATTCATTTTCAACTAGAGCATCCAATGTTTTTTTTCATTGGATGAAAATCCAACTCAAAAGATTTTCTATATATCACTACTCTTTCGATAATGATTTATGATGGAGGATGATATTAACAAGAAAAATTAATGTCTTCTCAAAACAAAAAATAAATTAAAAAATCACACCCACCTATGTTATCTTTTCTTTTCTACTAATAAAAATTCTTAAATCTAAGTCATTATTTTTTTATGGTTGACATTTTGTAAGGACAATTTGTATCAATTTCAAAATATGATACTAGCATATATAGTAATGGTTTTTCTTTTATTTATTTTTATACTTATGGGATGAGCTTGTGCATAGTTCTTTTTTATTAGTTCCTTCACGGGTTCTTCAATCCTTACTGTCTTTTTTTTTTCTACACAAAAGTTCTGTTCTAACGTACCAATTAACTCCCCTTGCGGTTCCAAACCATCTAGGCTATTTGCCTTTTGCTTCCTAACCTGATCGAATGGATAGCTGACCCCAGAGATCGAACAAGTGGGTACACGCGGCATTCGACATTAAAAACAGAAACGTTATGAGTGCCACAGGCACCCGCGTTGGGGGTGCTATCATACTGCTATCATATGTGCGTTATAATGTTCAAAAATCAAAAGTGAATGTCTTTCATCTCATTTATTTTAGAGGAATTTATCTTTCAGTTCATTTTAGATGACTAAATGAGAAAAATAAGACGGTCAACACAACTTTTAACTTCATAGAAGACATTAATTTATGAGACAGTCCATGCATGTACATTAATTTATGATCAGAATGTGATAGGAAGTTCAAAACCTTCCGTGATGACAACAGTCCATGACCAAGAAATATTAATAACCAATTAATATTTGTGATAGAATATATTGCAGCTTATTTATCAAGTTTAATGTAAAATGGAGATATTTAGGTGTCACATTAAGCATATAATATTACAATTGAGTTCTTAAATAAATTTTTTCTTGCTCGATGAAGTCTAGGGGATAAAACTTCTCAATTATTTTTCATATAGATTATCAAACTTAAATAGTTTTCTTGAATTATTTCAATTTGGGTTCTATAATAAGAAACCTAATATTGTATAATAAAATACTTTGGGATATAAATTAATAAAAGTTTATTATTTCTCATAAATTTAACTTTAATTTAATTTTGGAGGGACTACATCATAGAAAATAGATCATGAATAATGATATATAGAAATTATACAATAATTTGGTACCATAAGAAAAAAAAGTGAGAAGCATTTATATGTATATAGAAATTTTAGAACATTTTATAGAGCATATGAGAATTATAAATATTTAAGAGATGTCTTAACTCTTCTCTCTATCATATCTCTTGAGAAGGAGGCAAAGAAAAACGGTTAATCCCTACTCCTATTGGGTGTGGAAGATCTGCAATCATCAGTCACTACGGCAAGCCGTGGTGGCAAGATGGAAGAGCTAGAAGATAAGTGGGACAATTTGAATTGATGGAGGAGGAGTATACGACTATTAAGGTGGACGATGGAATCTCGGATCAGTTGAAATAGAAGGGAGACAGGAGCTTGGTAGGGAAGATATTAATTGAGAGGAAGATTGGAAAGGAGACTTTAAAGTCAAACATGGCAAAGGTATGGAGAGTTATAAGCAAGCCAGCAACATTTTAGGAGGTGAGGAGAAATATTTCCGTGGTTACATTTGCAACCCAAGCTGGTAAACAAAGAGTATGGGAAGGGAAACCATGGTTGTTTGATAACAATTTGTTTGTCCTTAATCTGTTTGATGAATTTACTCAACCACAGAAGATGAGATTTGAGCAGTAGATTTTTTGGGTACAAATATACAATTTACCTTTGGCCGGTATGACGTGAGATTGTGGGGAACAAATTGATAATACTATTGGAAGGGTGAAGGATGTGGTGGCCCAAGAGTATGGGAGTCGATGGGAAAACTAACTGTGTTCAGATCAAATTGAACTTAACAAAACCAATTGCAAGAGGAAGAACAATTACGGTGTAAGGACAACAACAATGGGTCTCTCTAGGGGTGGTAATATGTGATACATCCCGTGAACCCAACACAAACACGACACCAGATTAATGAGTTTGGATTTTATGTTAACAGGTTAGGGTCAAAATGGGTTAACTCATTAAGATACGATTACTTAACGAGTCAATAACATTTCAATCCGCTTTGACCCATTAACAACCCGTTTTGACCCATAAAGGAACTCAAAATTACGATTTTACCCATAAACCTAAAAACTAAAAAAAAAAAACGTAACTACACTACTTCAGAAGTTAGAACTCGTAAAACTCTAAACTCTTCTCTTCAGTCTTCACGCCACAGCCCGCCCTCACTACTAGGGGTGTAACGGGTCCGATTTAGTCCGATTTTAGATATATTTTAGAACCGAACCGGTATAAACCTGTTTTGTGATTTAAAAAACCAATACCACACCGGTTACACTCCTAAATCAGTACTTCCGATTTTATCCATTCCGGTCCAGTTCGGTCCGATTTTTTCGATATATTATATAGTATATAATAATATAGTAATAATATATAGTTATTTATATAGGATTTTTAAATTTAATATTATATTAATTAGTAATTTATCATATAATACACAATTATTTTATATGAACTAGTTCAGTCCTGTCTAATCCAATCTTAGAAAAAGAAAAATCAGAACCAAACCGATTCAACCAATTTTGAAAAAAATGGAATCGGTACCAAACTGGACCAAACCCAGTACCGGACCAAACCCACCGGTCTAGTCCGGTTTACCGGTTTTTTTTTCACCCCTACTCACTATAGATCTGAGTGTTCTCCCACCTCCCTTGGTCTCCCTCTCTTTCATCTCTCTGTCTCACCGACGGTAGCAAGCCTCTCATGGTTGTCTCCATCGGCCGTCGCTCTGCCCCTCTCTATATACCTCTCTAATGGATCCGCAAACTGTAAGTTTTTGAGCCATTTGTTCTAATGCCTCTCTAAAATTTACTTACATATTGTTCTTTTTGAGTTCCTGCTTATCACTTTGGTAATAGCCACGAGAAATTTTAATCTATGTAATGCTTCGTACACGAGAAATTGTTATAGTGGGCGTAGTTTGATGTTTCATGTTTATTAGAAGTCTGAATGGACTTGCTGGATTAGATAAAAAAAAAAAAATGGACTTGCTGGATTTGAGTATAAACAATAGTTGGCTAATAGGCTAGGCCCCACTCAGACATTCTAATTTCTGTTGAAGACTTCTTCCGGGAAAAAATTGTTATCACCATTTCAGGGAAAAAATTGATATAGAAACTCTTGTGGACAAATCTCTTATCACTATTTCAGGGAAAAAATTGTGGATGCATAATTTACTACAAAGAATGGGATGGGAAATTGTCCGTTGTGAATCCCCCCTTAAGGCCTGAAAACGTAGTAGATTGTGGCATCGTAACAATATTCGCCAAGTACTAAGCGAGAATACCGTAAGTTTATACTGGTCTTAATTACATAAATATAGAGTACACATTTCTATGTTACTAGTATTCTCCTGATCATGTATCCCAAATTGAGAGAGAAAGAACTTCATGTAGAAGCAACAGTACGAGGAATGAGAGGAGAAAGAAAAGAAACAGGGAGACAGATCAAGCCATATCCCAATTAAATTCCCAATTCACCAGCAACAACGTACCTGGAGACGAAGCTGAAGAAGCCTCTCCAAATATTGACCCAAAGTCAAAGGATCGAGCTGTAAAGATACAGCACAATGATAAGCCTGATATCATTACCTCAACATCATGCTCCAGACCAGCCTCCGTGAATCGTGGCCAGTACTATACACTTGAATATGTGTGTAAGATGGAATCATGGCCACAAGTATAAGATTACTTTCACTTTTAAAAGGCCTGTGTCTACTTGGGTTGAAATTAAAGTAGATTCTCATTTTTTCCTCTGTTCACATCTAAATATGACTGGAAATTACTTTCACTTTTAAAAGGCGTGGGGAATACTTGTGTTGAAAGTGGAGCAGATTTCCATTGTTCCGTTTGTTCACCCCTGGAGATGAGCAGATTTCAGTGTTAGCATGAGTTTTGGGGAAGATCGATTAGTTAATTGAGGGCTTGCTTTAGCATTGTATATCCTTTATAATCTAAACTCGAAGATGCTTAATTAGCTAAGCCAAGTGTCCGATATGGCTTTCACCAGCAATATTCAAACAGCCCCATCATCTTCTTCCTCTTGTTTCAAACACCAATGGAAATATTCAGTTTTCCTCAGTTTCAGAGGTGAAACCCGTGAGACGTTTACCAGCCATCTATGCAATGAGTTGCGTGAGAAATTGATCTACACCTTTATGGATGATGTAAGACTGGAGATCGGAAGACCCATTAAGAAAGAACTCTTGGATGCAATAGAGAAGTCAAGAATGGCGGGCATCATTATTTCAAAAGAGTATGCACCGTCCACATGGGGCTTGGAAGAACTAGCAAAGATTGTTGAATGCATGAAAGAGAGAGAGATATAAAAAGTTTTGCCCATGTTCTATCCGTAGACCCTAGAGATGTGGTAATAAAAATAACAAAAACTCTTTACAACCTCCTACTATTCATCCACACTTTACACTATATTTTTTTTTTTTTGCTTTTTTGTTTTATCATTTTTTTATATGAATAGTGAATAAAAAATTTGAAATAGTTTTAAAAGAATAAAATCAAAAAATTTAAAGAAAGAGGTGCACACTTTAGACCCACGTGAAAAGAAACCCACTTTTCAGAACTGCACAATACTTGAATACTATAAAGAAAAAGTCTAAAGTCAGGCATGCTTGGGGCAGGCCCCGTGCACGGCGTCCAGCGTGGCTAAATCAAACGGCAGCGTTGCGTCTTGTTGAAAACGGTGCGTTCAAGAAAATTTTCTAAACGCCTTCGTACTGTCCCTTCTCCATTTCTGGGGAATCCCCTTCTTCTTCAAACTCTGCCTCACTGCTTCCGACACGATCTAACCCAAACTATCCGATTTTCCTACGAAAATGTACGACAGGGATTGCAGGATTGCCTTGTATGCACCCGTTGATCGAGCTATCTCAAACTCTGATCGGAAATCAATATTGATCAACAATCTCTCCCCCTCCACTATTACATCTATGTATCTGTTTTCTCCTTTTAGATTTCATTTTTTTCCATGCTGGTCTAGGTGTTCATTGATGAGAGTTTTCATACCATGTATATTTTGCATCGAAATCCATCTCACTTTTTTTGAGTTTCTCGAAGCCGGAAATCTTAGAGTGTACCTGTTGGAACTTGAAACAATTTTCATTTTTTTCTTGAGTTTTCTCGACAGCCGAACATAGTATCAACCATAAATTTCTATTGTGAACATTGCGCTACTTAGGATATAATTTATTTGGACTGGTTCATGAATCTTATCTCTGACAAAAGATAAAAAAGAAAAGGCTTAAACTTTCTATATCTCTCTGGATTTGTCATTTGATATACCGCAGTGGCTGAAAGTCTTGCTCCTTGCATTTTCTCGGAAAGGGGAAACCTACTCTTAGTATTTAACCAGTCCCTTATCTGAACTTGCAGAACAAATTTGTGTAGCCCATTTCCAATTCCATTTGTAAATTAAGCACAAAAATGAATTATCCATTTTTTTCGCTGCCTACAGTCATACAAACCCATCAGCTGGGATAAAAGGATGAAAATAGCTATGGAAGTTGCCCAAGGCTTACAATATCTGCACAAAAACAAGGTCATCCAAAGGGATATGAGACCAAACAGCATTTGGGAAACACGGACACAGTCCAGATCAGGAAAGCACATCGAACAATGGTATATATATATATATTCAAGCTGAATAAAGAAGTCCCCAAGGAGCAAAACCCAGAAAACAAATCCAGAAGTAATTAATAGCATGAAAACTGGGTAAAAACAGCAAGAGAAGAAGAAGAAGAAAACTCGAAAAGAAAAAATAGAAGAAAAAATAGAAGAAAAAATCTAGAGCAGATCGTATGCAAATAGTCATCTTGCTTCTAAAGCTATTTTGGGAGCTACGGTTTGCAAAACTCAGCTTTTTCAAAATCAAGAGAGATGAAAATAAGAGAGAACGAAAAGTTTATATTTTCTCTTTCTTTCTTTTTTTTATTTTTTTAATAAAATAAATACTGACATGGCGTGTTGCCACGTCATGGGAGTGCGCATACAGGCATAATTTCTGCCTGTATGTAGCACGACTCTACTATAAAACTTAATCTAGCATTCCTTATATACATAATCAACAATACTGTTTCACCCTATACAACTGTTTGTATGCAGGCGCCCCCCCGAGACAAAGAGACACAAACAATGAAAATGATGCATTTTAACCGATGCAAAGCATTGGCCGGACATTTGCCACAGTAGATCAAAGCCACAGAGAAGCCTCTGTCACCACACTTCTGACAAATAGTCACCTACAACAACAAACAAATACTCTTGTTGGAGCATTCTCATCATTTATCTACATATAATCATTAGATATGTATGAATACGTAACAAAAGCCTTCATATATATAAATACACGTGCGTGCATAAGTGTATATATATATCACCAAAGACATTCATCATTACAACACACTCTAAATTATAAGAATACTTAAAAAGAAAAAAGCAGAATTTCAAGGAAATGAGGCCCATAACAAGGCCATGTTAAAGCAATCTAATCAAGCAACAAGCTCAAATGATAAAGATGGAGCTCAAACCCATTTCCATGAGAAACCTATAAACGTTCATTTTTTATCCAAATTTACAGAATTTTTTTTTAAGCATTACTAGTAAAAATCATATTAAGCAATTGATCAATTTGGGAGAAACCAATCAACAATAGTTTAAAATAATAACAAGAGGGAGCTCCACCATGCATGTTCTAATTCATTGGTTTCTTTACACCGATTCAGAAACCCCACGGGTGCAATTGAGATACACAAATTGCTTTAAAGGCCTAGTCGTATCCTCGTATTGGAAAACTCAGAACCACCAGATACTAACAAACAAGCAATGCTATTAGAAAATTGCGTGAACTTCTCAACTCAAACTATCAAACCCAGTTTGTAAACCTAAAAATAATCAACTTTAAATGTCAACTATTTCTACCAAACCCAGTACTAAAAAAGTAAAGTACAAGCAAATTAATTAAAAAACATATTTTTCAAAAGAAATTCATACTGTAACCTAAAGGAACAGCAGAAAACTCGAGTTGAAGGTGACATATACTAACCATGGTGGAGAGTGATACAAGAAGGGTCCACCAAAGAATAAGTCAACTTTCTCACTAAAGTGACAGATTAACCCCAGTCAACTTGAGAGAGAGACTGGCTCAAAAAAGTTCGTAAATTAATCCCAGTAAAGAAACGTGGCGGCTGTAAACAACTTTAAAGTGGGCTACTCTTTGCAATTCTGGCCCACAGGGCCACAGGTAAACTTTCATAAAGGCTGTAACTATTTAGGACGGTGCCAGCGGGCCGCCAGCATTTATCGTTGTGCGCTGGTTGAAATTTGTTGTTGTATGTTTTTTTAAATATTATTAATCTAAAAGTTTAAAAAAATATACAATTTTATTAATAGTGATTTCTTTAATCACTAAGTAAAAATTAAAAATTAAAATACTCAGAGTGGTGACATTGAAGGGACTAAGTATCATTTTCCTTTTTATTTTATCATTTAGGTACCATTTGGATAGTGAGTTGAAAAAAGATAAGTTAAGTATAAAGTTGAAAGTTGAATAAAAATATTGTTATAATATTATTTTTTAATATTATTATCGTTTTAGACTTTAAAAAATTTGAATTATTTATTATATTTAGTGTAAAAATTTAATAAAATTGTAATGATAAGATGAAATAAGATTATCGGCATTGACACAATATTTAAATTACCAAAAACTAATATTTTACTCACTTCGATAAAATTTAACTGTCAAAATTGTGTAGGGTCATATTTATCATGCATTTTAACTATCATAATTGGTAAAAAAAAAATATTGTAAATTTTTAATATTTAATTCTTAATAATTAAAAATGCAATAAGCCATTCAATAGTTAAAATGAAAAGCGAAAAATTCTATGTCTACTAGTTTTTTTATACATTGTAAAAAATAAGACTATTCATCCGGATTTCAACTTGGAAACTTGGATATATTCGGACCGGAACCCAGGTTTTAAAATTGGGTCGAAACTCGAATCGGGTTAGCCTGGACTGGAACTCGAATTGAAACCGATTTTTTAAAAACCCGGAACTCAAGTTCCTTTTTTTTTTTTTTAAATCAAAGCCTACATGTTATAAATATTCATACAGCATTCAAATTCTATTTATTTAATTTTTTAAATCAAAACCTACATGTTCCTTGACTACCAATAAAAAGCCACGTGAAGAAGAGAGTATAAAAATCATAAAATTGATGATTCATTGAATATAATATGTATTTTTCTTTTGAGTTTCCGTTCATAAAAGGAACCAAAAAAAAAAAGAAAAACATCAACACATTCAAACCGAAGAAAAAAAAGAAAAAAAAAATGGATACAAGGTATACCTGAATTTTTCTATGCGGATACCGGCCCAAATTTGTTCTAAAATCCGGTCTGGATGAACAAAAAACCTAAGTTTCAATATCTTAACAAACATAAAAAATAATTATGAAAGATGCAAATAATTCAAAGTATAAAAACTATAATAATGATATATAGACAAGTCCCAAATGTCAAGCTGCATCGCGCAGACATTTTATCAAAGGGTAAACTCTTCCGTAAAAAAGTGTAAAAATTCTACCTTTTATGATAGAGTCTATTTATTTTTTAACAAAAGTCTTGTGCAAAGTTTGTGCATGTGAGACTTGTCCCCAATCCAAAAAAGAGATATATATTTTTTACAAAAGGCTTATCCCTAGTATTACTTTAAAAAAAAAAATAACTACTAGAAGATGATTTTTTTTTTTTAATCCTTCTATTCAATTATTAATCATACGTGGTATGAAGCCTTTTGTCTTTAAACACATTTAAAAAAAAAAAAATTCTTAATGTAAAAAATTGAGTGGATTTAGTGTGGTAATGATAAAAATATAATAAAAGGTATTTTTACTATGTGAAGGGTTGTGATAGGTTTATAAAATAAAATGAAGCAATGAAATGGTTCAATAGAATCAAAGAAGATGTTTAAGAGATTATATACGCATTTTATAATTTTAATGCTACCCGAAATATTTATCCCGGAAACAAAAAAATGTTACATGACCTTTTCATATACTTTCTTCCATTTGAAGTCCTAGCGTTCAGATAATAATTTAAGAAAATCTATTATTGAATTTATCTGCTTGGGCAACCGTCGACCGATTATCTTACTAAATATTATTTTCTATATTCGAAATAAAGAGGCTTATGTTTAGGTGTGAAATCCATACATTCCAACTCATATATCAATAATTTTATACATTCAAACATATCTCAATAGAATCGATAAAACATTATTATTCACAAATCAACTTAGATCATTTAAGATTATTATCTAATCTCCCAAACGCAGCCTAAGTTATTTATTATCCTTTTGTCATCATTTTGTTATTATATTCTCATATATCATTAAAAGATTAAAAACATATTTATTATCTTATTATTTAATATCGGAAATATGGTGAATAGAAGATTTTCTTTATCTTACCTCTTAACATAATCCTTTTTTTTTTTTTTTAAAGAAACAATCCTAAATATAGTACTGGAGTATGGTCTTGCATACATATTTTTTTAAAAGCATGAGGTTAGTCGTTAAATATATATATATATATATAAATTTTAAATTTATCTATTTTTTAAGAATAATACTATTATGTTTTCTCAATTTGTCCATTCATTTTGACCACTCGTGCATTTAATTTTTTTTCTTAATGGTTAAGAAAATGACTATTAGTGTATTGATATATTTTTTTTAATTTTTTTAAAATGTTTAAACATGTTTAAAAAATATTTAAAATAAAAAAGAAAAAAAAGTGTGAATAAATTGAAAAGGCATAATAGCACTATTATTTATTTAAAGAGGCATTGTGCACATGACGGTTAGATAGGAGAATGGTAAATATTATTTCTCTTTAAAGATAAGAGTGATATATTTTTTACAATACTTTACACAATTATATTTTAAAATAAGAAGTATTTTTGTAAAATATCTAATAAAAATAATATCATTTTGTAAAAATATCCTAATTTTAAAATATATATTATAAAATATATTGTGAAATGTATTCTTTTTATCCTTGCAGCTCTATTCATGAAATGAGTAATTTGCTATGGTAAGACTTCGTTTGTTTTTATAATTTTTTTATAATTTATTTCAACTAATTTTATCTCGTAATTATAATTTTTTTAAATTTTTATATAAAATAAAATAAATAATTTAATTTTTTTAATTTTAAAATAAAAATAATATTATAAAATATATTTTAATAATATTTTATTTAATTTTTAATTTAAATTCATCTCATCGCTCAAAAAGAACGAAGCCATAAAGTAGAATTTTTGTCGCCATGAATATGCAACTGTGACGTTGAACGACTGGCTTTGTTTCATATTTACTTCTCTACGCGTAGTGTCATCGACATTCGAAACAGCTTTCCAGACTATAAATGCAGCACGCGTTGAATCTTCGTAGTTGGAGTCCGACGATATAGACTGGTGTGGCTAATAGCAGTGGTATTGGCTTAATTAAATGTCAGTGAAAATTATAGTTTGACGAATGCTTATTAAATTTTTGCTATATTGAATTAGTTAAATACAATCTATTTAAAAGATGAATTACAATACTTTTATATTTAGAGTTATATACGAAAAGAACTGTACCATCTTTATATTAATATTTTATAATTTTTTATGTTTACTTTTTTCTTTCTTCTAGTGTAACTTCATCCCTATAATTAGGATGCATTTTTTTATTATTAATTATATTTTTATAAAATAATATTAATTATCTTTCTTTTATTTTTTAAAATATAAGAAATTATTTTTAACATCTATCTATAATGGTTTAAAAATTATAATAATATGAGAAAATATGAATAAACATTTTATTAATTATTCATAAAGTATAAAATAATGCAATAATTTTATCTTAGAACAAATTATAATATAAGTAATATTTATCTATATAATTTAATTAAAAAAATATTAATAATAAAAAATAACATTTTATTATTATAAAAAAATATAATAATTAATCTATTTTAAATTTTAAATTTTGAGTGATTGATTAAAAATAAAAAAATTCATAGTAATCAAATCTTAAAGATTGAGATTAACCCAATTACAATGACTTTAGTACAAGTCATTGACGTCCTCATTTGGTTGTTAGATTCAATTGAAATTAATTTATCTTAGATCTTAGTTCAGTCTAATTTTACACTGAATCTAATATTTAAATATTTAATTTTTAAATTATTAAATTCATCTCAACTCAAAATTTTTTTATACATAAGAGCCATTAACTCAACACTTATTTACACGTAAGACTCACAATTTTTTTTAACTTTTCATAAATACATTTAAATTTATCTTAATATTTAAATACATTTAAACTTATCTTAAATAGATTCTATAAAATTTATCGTGTCATTTCAACTAATTATTTATAAAGAAGGTAACTCAATTTAACAACTAAACGGCAGCCTGAAAAGCTTCAGAGCGATGGGTCACTTAACGCTTTACGCGTTGCAGGATAGTCTTCTTGCACGTTTTTGTTATTTACTCGAGTCGAAATGTCATTGTATGCCTTGGAATCTGAACTCTACCTGCAGGCTTTAGCTTCCCATCGTTCTAGAGCACTCTCAATGGCTCTTGTAAAATATAATTTTTTGTATAATATAAAGGAAATTGATCAAAAGTAGCTTCCAATAGATTTTGTATTCTCTCCTTTATTTTACATTTTACAATAGTGATCCTCTACATTTATAGAATACTATTCATCCTTTAAAACATTTTTAAGTATTTTCTCTCTCATCATGATAGTTGTTTGGTGTTATGAGATTTATTTGAAATGAATAAAATAATATTAAAGAAAGAATATTTAAATGATATAGAGAAAAAATAGATAAGCTGATGGATGACATATTGTAAAAGTCAGTATGTAAAATAGAAAAAATGAGTTTTGATAATGTATTTTAAAGGATAGGATGAAGAATCTATTGGGAGTGCTCTTAATGTCTTACACTAAAAAGCTGCTTCGAGCATCCCATTCATATATTCCCTCTTCTTATTCTGAATCTGAACCCAAGGAGCACGATGTATTCCTCAGTTTTAGAGGTGAAGACACCCGCAATACTTTTACCGACCATCTATATCAGGCTTTGGTTGATAAAGGGATTAGCACCTTTAAGGATGATGAAAAAATTGGGATTGGAAAACCCATTTCCCCGGAACTCTTGCTTGCAATTGAGAAATCGAGCGTGGCAGTCATCGTGTTGTCAAGAAATTATGCATCTTCCACATGGTGCTTACAAGAACTTGCAAAAATTATTGAATGCATGAAAGAGAGGGAGATGAGAGTTTTGCCCATTTTCTACCATGTGGATCCTAGAGATGTGCGACATCAGACGAGCACTTTTGCAGATGCCTTTGCCGAACATGAGATACGTTTTGAGAAGGACTTAGAGAAGGTGCGAACATGGAGAAATGCTTTGAGAGAAGTGGCTAATCTCTCCGGACGCCATTTACAGAATGGGTAACAAATACTAATCCTCTTTACTCCTTTTCTTCGTCTTAACTGCAAAATCGACTTTCAGTACTGTTATATATTAAAAATTCTTTGTTTATTTTAAGTTATAAAATAAATAATAAAATTTATACATTTTCATTCGCTTAAACTTTTAGGATAAATATTATTATATAAAGTATATAGCAGCGGTTTTGAGTTCGAATAATAATTTATATTTTATCACATTTAATTAAATATTTTACATGTTAAACCACTTATTGAGAGAGAGTCTGACCATACGTGAGGAAGAATATTAAGATATAAAATAAATAATAAAATTTATTTTTTTTCATTGACTTAAACTTTTGAGATAAGTGGTGATTACACTATTTGAATCATATATTAAAAATTTGGATTTAGATTTGCACATGGCCAAAAGGCCAAACAAGCCTTTAAACTTTTCAAAATCTTAGAGTTGGAAATCATAGTTGTATTGAAATCCTAATCCAAATTCTTTTATCCAAACACAACTCTAGTGTTGATCCGGTTAAGTTGTTCCACATGAACAAGCAACACACCAACACGTTTGACATCTCTTTTCGTTTTGTGTTGTTTTGAGTTGATTTGTTGAAATAATTTTCTTCAATCCTTCTTACAGGCGTGAGTCAGAGTTTATCAAAACCATTGTTGATGGTATATTTCGTGAATTGAGTGATACACTCTCGATTGTTGACGAGGATAACCTTATTGGAATAGAATATCTAGTTAGCGAATTATTGGATTCGCATCTACAACCGTGGCGAAATGAAGTATGCTTTATAGGATTATGTGGGATGAGTGGGATAGGCAAGACAACACTTGCGCGAGTTGTATTTCAACGAATCCGGTTTAAATTTCAAGCTTGCAGCTTTCTTGACAATGTTAGTGCAGAATATAATATGGTTGCTCTGCAAGAAAAACTCCTTTCTGACATGAAGTTGAGGAATGAAAAAGATAAGTGGGATGTAAGCAAAGGAATGGCAGTGATAAAGAATAGATTGCGTCTCAAGAAGGTTCTTATTGTTCTTGATGATGTTGATAACAAAGAACAATTAGAAACATTAGTAGGGAACTGCAATTGGTTCGGCATGGGGAGTAGAATTATTGTAACCACAAAAGAAAAGCATTTGTTGATAAGACATGGAGTTCCAAATGAAAATATATACATGGTTAAAGGATTGAATGAATACAATGATGATCTTGATTTGAAGCTCTTTTGTCAAGAAGCCTTTGGCAAACCCGATTGTGGAACAGATTTTTTGGATTTTTGCAAGGATTTTGTACATTATGCTAGTGGCCATCCACTAGCACTTAAAGTCTTGGGATCCTCTTTATTGGGGAAAGGAAGAGAGGTATGGCAAAGTGCTCGAACTAAATTAAAAGCAATTCCAAATAAGGATATTCAGAAAAAACTTCAGCTTGGGTTTGATGCACTCGAGGACACAGAGAAAAAATTATTTTTGGATATTGCGTGTTTCTTTAATGGTGATTACAAAGATCGAGTAATAGATCTACTAGAAGGTTTAGATTGCTACCCTACCATTGATATAGAAACTCTTGTTGACAAATCTCTCCTTACTTGTTCTGGAAAAAGATTGTGGATGCATAATTTACTACAAAAAATGGGTTGGGAAATTGTTCGTTGTGAACACCGTCGGAATCCCGAAAAATGGAGTAGATTATGGCTTTCTAATGATATCCTTCAAGTGCTAAAAGAAAATACAGTAAGTGTCATAGAGAAGTATATATTTGTGCGGTTTTTGTAAAATTATTGCAGCGTCATTTTCAGAATTTAACAGCTTACTTCTTGTCTACTAGGGAACAGATAAAGTTGAGGGCATAATGCTGAATACGCCATCTCATGAAGCACAGTTGAATTCTAACGCCTTCTCAAATATGAAAAAGCTAGGACTGCTTAAAATCTATAAGGTGTACCTTCCTGCAGGCCTCAGATATCTTTCTAATGAGTTACGTTTGATGGAATGGCATGAATATCCTTTGACTTCCATGCCAAATAATTTCCAGCCAGACAACCTTGTCGAACTGATTATGCCTCGTTGTCGCTTTGAGCAACTGCCCAAGGGATTTAGTGTAAGATTTTAACTTATACAACTTTGTTAATCTTTTTTATTTTATTTTATTTTTATTTTTATTTTATTTTTATTTTATTTTTTATGAACTCTTGATTTACTTGTTTTCTCTTTTCATATTTACTTATTTTCTGATCACAGAACTTGAACAAATTGAAAGTCCTTGACCTCAGTAACTCCCAAAACTTAATCAAGACACCTGATTTCACTGGTTTCTCAAATCTTCAAAGGCTGATTCTCCAAGGTTGTACTAGATTGTACGAAGTGCATCCATCTATCCGAGTTCTCAATCGACTTGTTCTATTAAATCTCAAAGATTGCCAGAGTCTAGCTAGCCTTCCATACGAGATCAACCTGGAATCTCTAAAAACTTTTTTCCTATCTGGCTGTTCAAGCCTCATTAAGTTTCCAGAAATAGGGGAAAATATGAAACATTTGTCAGAGCTTTACTTGGACAAGACGGCGATAGAAGTGGTTCCATTATCAATTCAGAATCTGACTGGTCTGACTGTACTAAATCTTTCCGGCTGTAAGGATCATCCATCTGAATCATGGCATTGGTTAATCTACCTCTCAGCACTAACCTCTTTAGTAGCTCTAGACTTGAGTGATTGCAATCTATCAGACGGAGCAATCCCTGGCAATCTTAGTGGCTTATCTTCACTGGAGTCTCTAAGTTTGAGCAGAAACAATTTTACATGCTTGCCTGATAGCATTTCTCAGCTTTCCAAGCTTAAATTCCTCTACTTGGATAATTGTAGCAAGCTTAAATTATTGCCAAGTCTTCCCTTCAGTGGCGAAGTAGTAATGGCAAGGCAATGTTCTTCACTCGAAAATTGTTCAAATCAAGTTATAGTAGTGCAGACTTCATACGAAACAGAACTCACAATTATTAACTGTCTCAGCTCTGTTGATGATGAAAAATCCAAAGTTTCTTTGCTAGATAAGCACTTCCATCCACTGCGGTGGGAATACCAGGAGGTCTCTCTCTCTCTCTCTCTCTCTCTCTCTCTTTCTCTCTCTCAAGAACACATTGAAGATACTATTGTCCTCAATTTTGGTTTTGGTATTTATGCAGGAGCCAATTCAACATGGCAGAGGATTTCTTAGCAGTCTTCCTGTTACTCTAATTCCAAAGTGGTTCTACAATCAGGCATTAGGGTCATCTGTATCAATTCCATTACCACCTGGTCTTTCTAAGAATACTAGTTGGAAAGGAATTGCATTGTACACTGTTTTTGAAGTCGAGAAAAATTTGGGCAACAATTCTCCTGGTAAAAAATCACATAATATTCACGAGTTGATATATGATTTTGACATGCAGGATGGAGCTGATCTTGAAGATTGTACCATAATCCTTCATCCCCCTAAAGACCAATGCGGTGTTGATTTGTATAGACTCTGTTTATATATCTCGCATGCGAGGTTTAGGGACCATTTAGACAGACGTAGCTGCATTATCCCTTCAATTTCAACCGATAGCCCAAGTGTTCGGTTTAAAGCATGTGGCGCTCGAATTCTCTATGAACACGATATGGTGGAGTTTATAGATGTTTTAAGACAAAAAGGTCGCGGTTTCCGTAATTCGCCTTCTCCTCCTCGAGCACTTGAGGTTGTCAAGCGTCGTTTCCCTAGAACTGAGAGAGTGCAGGTAATATATACGTACCATCTACTCTTTTTGTTTTATTTACTTTTTATTTCTCCCGGCAACCTGACTAATGCCCACAATTCTTATTTAGGACTTTGATGGAAGCTCCGTATACAATTTGTGTTTTTATGGATCAATTCAAACGTTGTTCCCCCGCTCTATCATCTGCAAAGCTCCCTCATTGACATTTGATTCACCCAGTTACTGGTACAAGGTGGATGGGAGTTGGTTGGGACTTGCTCTATGCGCTTCCTTTTCTGTCGGTGGCCACTCTTCAACTAGCTTAGTTGCTAATAATTACCACCTTACTTTGTCTTTGAAAACCGATGAGGATAGTCTGGAACGTTTCCAGATCACCTATCGCCTCACTGAAGAAGATCTCAAGTTGTTACGGCGAGAACATAAATTGGAATGGTTGTGTTATATGCCGCGTAGGTCGTTTCCAGATTGGTTGAATGGGTGCCCTTTCATCGAGGCTTCATTTGCAACCGACTACCCCGGCTTAAGGATGCACCAGTGCGGCTTCCGTCTTCTGTTCCAACATGACGCCATGTTTCGGGAAGTAGTACAAACTCTAGATGCATGCCCTGACGAACGGCGGTTAAGTACCAAGTTTTTAGAGCTATAAACATTAAAAACTAGTACTGGTGCAAACGGAGAATCGCTCAATTCCGTCCCTCTGCGCGGAAGTTGTGGGCCACTTTCCCGGGAAGCTCTATCAAGAGGTGCCGTTGACTACAAACCTGCAACTTGAGGACTTCAAGGATTACCGTGAATTTCGGTCACGCGCTAAAACATTGTTATAGAATCAAATCTCTATACTTTAGGCTTAGCAGGGTGTCCAATGGCTTCCGCCAGCAATGTTCAAATACTCCCACCATCATCATCATCATCTGATCTTTCCTCTCCTATTTCTGAACCACCATGGGAATATGAAGTTTTCCTCAGTTTCAGAGGTTAAGACACGCGTTATACATTTACTGAACGTCTATATGATGCCTTGGTCGAGAGAGGGATTGTCACCTTTAAGGACGATGAAGAACTCGAAATAGGGAAACCCATTTCGCCTGAACTCATATGTGCAATCAAGAAATCGAGAATGGGAGTCGTCGTCTTGTCAAGAAACTATGCATCTTCCACATGGTGCTTGCAAGAACTTGTAGAGATTGTTGAATGCGTGAAAGAGACAGGGATGAAAATTTTCCCCATCTTCTATCATGTGGATCCAAGCAATGTTCGGCATCAGAGGGAGACTTTTTTAGATGCCTTTGTAGAGCATGACAAAAGTTTCAAAGAAAACATAGAGAAGGTGCGAGTGTGGAGAGATGCTTTGACATAAGTGGCCAATCACTCCGGATACTCCTTAAAGGATGGGTAAGGTTTAATCATCTTCTTCTACCGAGTCTTTTGTTTTTATTCATTCTCCCGACGGAAAAGTAGACTCTTAATATTGCAAATGTCTGTCTTAAAAGGTTGTTCAGAAAAAGAAATTATGTCTTTTTAGGTTTACTATTAATCCAGAGAAACACCGAGCATATGGCCATGGCGAATATATACGTTTCAAACAACAACTCTAAAACCCCGAATCTCAATCACTGGAAGTTATGTAATCGCCATATCTAAAAGCAAGAGCTCTGTGTGTGTGTGTGTGTGTGTAAGAAATGTTTGGTTCACAAAACATTTCTGCATCCTACAAACCTTGAAACTTGAATTAAGTTTCTTCTTAATCTACAAGTAATTAATATCTTAATTGTTTTGCGGAATTCCATGTATATATATATACACACTAATGCCAACTAATTACTCATCAACAATTGACCAACTTTCAACAAGCATGATTCTGGTCGACCTGAATCTGCGTAAGTTCCAAACACCGCCAACTACTCATCCAAAGAAGGAAAAGAAAAGTAGATGAACAAAATTAGCCCAATCGACCAGAGTGGTTGTGCTTAAGGATGCTAATAATCTTTTTTCTTGATAGTTCACGCAGGCATCATTGGATTTTAAGAACTCTACCTCCCCTGTTGCACCTTAAAAGTGGTTTTTGACCATTATTGTAAATTGAATACTACATGGCATTTTATAATCTATAGTGGCTGATATCTAGGGTTCCATTTAACTACTGAAATCCAAATTTAATTTAATTTTTATAACTTTTTTTATAAGTAATTTTTATAACTTTTAACAATAAAACAGAATACATTTTTATAACTTTAGATGCACACTGTGATTCCACAGCCAAAACAAGCTGGACTCAGGACTATGATGTTATATGCAATTTCGGACCTCTTTGCCTTGAGATGAAAAAGTAGAACATCCAAATTTTCTCTCCTTGGTTTTCTTTGATCCCCCAAAACATTTTGGTTCTTCTGACAGGTCTGAGTCAACGCACATCCAAACCATTGTTGGAAAGATATCCTGTGAGTTGGATGGTACACTCTCAGGTGTTGACAAGGAAAACCTTGTTGGAATGGACTCCCTTTTTGAGAAAACGCTTGCACAAGCTGTTTTTAAAAGGATCCGTAGTCAATTTCAAGCTAGCAGCTTTCTCAACAATGTTAGAATGGAGCACGAAAGACATGGTTCATTGCTCTTGTCTTGCTAACGAGTTACATCTTATGGAATGGTATGAATATCCTTTTGAGATCCATACCAAGGGGTTTTCAACCAGTCAAACTTGTTGAGCTCATAATGCCTCGCAGCCGCTTTGAGCGGCTACCAATGAGATTTACTGTAAGATTTTTAATTATGTTGTTTTTTCTTTTCTTTTTTTAAATAAGTTCTTGACTATTGATTTTCCTATCTTTATTTTTCTATTTTATCACAGAATTTAAAAAGGCTGAAACTCCTTGACCTTAGTGACTCTCGAAACTTAATCCTGACTCCTGATTTCACTGGATCTGAGCCATGTCCTACTCAATTCCTTCCTTCCCAAGATGGGTCTACACCCACTTTGAATCCAGATTATGTTCTCTGGAATAAGAAGGATCGGTACCTTCTGAGTTTGATTAATGCAACTCTAATTGAGAGTGTTCTTTCCACTGTTTTTTGCCTCAACACCTCATGCCAAGTATGGCTTTCCTTGGCATCTTGATTTGCCTCTTACTCCAGGTCTCGAGTCAATCATCTAAAGATCAACTCCAAACACTAAAACAGGACTCAAAGTCTTGCATTCAATATCTGCAACTTGCTAAGCCTTAGCCAGATCAATGTGCAGCAGTTGGCAAGCCTGTGGATAATGAAGATCTGATTTCCTTCATCACCAGTGGCTTAAATCCTTCCTATACTCCTTTTGTTGCATCTTTTTTCTTTGCCACCCGTATCAATCCAATGACATTTGATGATTTTCAAGCATAATTACTTAACTATGAAATTCTACTTAAATCTCAGCAAAAATCAGTTCCACCAGAAACTGGAAGTTTTGCTCTCTTCACCAACAAGGGCAACAAGAACTTCAACAATCAAAAGTTCAGACAAAATATTTTTTCCAAAACTTTCCCTCCTAAGAATCCAAATCAGCATCCTTCAAACAGCAAACAAAGTCCATCTTCTACAGCCAAATCTGGTTCAATCTTTCAAAATAATACTCGAACACCTTGTCAAATCTGTGGTAAAACTAATCATCAAGCTCTCTTGATTGTTTTCACAGGATGGATTACTCTTTTCAAGGAAGACATCCTCCTCAACAACTGGCTGCCATGGTTGCTCAAACCAATGCTGAAATTGATGGCACAGACTCTCGGTTTGCAGACAGTGGAGCAAACGAACACATCACTACGTCAATTGAAAACTACTGATGTGTTCTATTTGTTCATCTTAAAATAGGAGTTCTCACGTAAAAACATGGTGGAGTTCGAGCGATTTGGTCTGAAGTCCTACAATGCATCTAAAAATTGTGTTATGCGTTCAGAAGATAAGATATTATGCTTAATTCTAGTTCTTTGATCAGAAAAGTACATATTGATCTCAACTTGAAGAATAAGAAAACACTATACTTTTCTCTTCTTTTAAAAAAAATAGAGCAATTTAATTGAAATATTGATTTTATGAAACCTAAACAATTGGAAATACTATGGATTCCAAAATGGCAGGGAGAAAGAGTCATCCCTAATCCGAGAAAGAGTCATCCATGATCCATGGTAATCCCTCGATGGTGGCTCATGCATTGATACAATGCTCTTGCCATTCATCCATAGCAATAAATGATAAATGAAATGTAAATAAGAGAGAAATAGATTTACGCAATTCGACATAGAGCTAGCCTACGTCTACAAAGTGTTTGGATGGCAAAATTCATTATAATGAATGATTTTACAATATCTTATGGTCTCTTGTATCTCACAGTATAATAGGAGTCGGTGACCATTTTAAGAGAAGATAATATCTTTGGTGTCTCTTGGGTTGAGGTTGAAGAAGCCATCAAAGCACTCTAGCCAGAGTTACCCAGATGTCCCTCTCAGATAAAATCCCAGACCTCCCATTTTGTCTTGGGTAGGAAAGCTCCACTTTATTGAGATCTTGAGGATGGTTGGAGAGAAATGTCAGCTTCAATTCACTTCACTCTTTCTTTCACTATTTCTTGAGCGTGGTTGGAGAGAAGAGTCGTGCTACACCCATTGAGGGTGTAGCTGGAGGATGGTCCCAATAAGGTCATTTGGCCTTTTTATTTTTTCTTTTTTTTTCATTCGTTTTTTTTATATCCATACACAGTTTAAAAAAATTACATCATTCAAAAACATTTTCTTAATTACTAAGTAAAAATAAATCATTGAGAGAAATGCCAAAATATGTACCCTAGGCTCTGACAGAAATTTTATAACTGGGTACCTTTAGTTTTTATCAATTATAATTTCTTATTGTTTCATTTCAAGAAAATTAGAATACAATGATATTCACATTTTCTCTTCTAAAATTAGTAATTAACTAGGTGAAGTATATTAATGAAAAACCCCACCTTCATTGGATGGTGGTATGTTACATTTTTAAGAAAAATATAAAACAATTTATTGTTGTCATACAATTACCTCTGTTTTATAATTTTTCATTTTTCAACTTCTTTTAATTTTAAAATATAAAATTATTATATGTAAAATTATCAATTTTTCTGGAAGAATGCAAATTCAAACATTCGTTTTTCTCTTATATTTTACTCTCTCTTTTTATCAATGGTGTTCTTAAACAATTTCAACTCAACTATTTATTCTAGTTTCTGGCATCGTCCTGCTGGGTAGATTTTTTTTTTTCTAAGCAAGCATTTCATAAATAAACTAGTGGTTACAAGTTGGGATAGGCAAAAGCTCCAAGTTGGAGTCGGAGTTTTCGAAAATCGAAGTCAAAGTTGGAGTTCGGAGCCCACGAACTCCAACGCTAAACTCCGACATTTTTTTAAAAACAAAGATGGGCTAACTGAAACGACATCGTTCCGCTTTCCGTTTAAAGCGGAACGACGTTGTTTTATTCACAAGGGGGTCCAAAATGCAAGACACCCTTCGTTTTGTTCTCACTTCTCGTTCTCCCCCTCATTCTTGCACAGTTGTAGTGGTTCTCTCACAATCACTTCTCACTCAGTGGTTCTCTTTCTCCCCGTCGCCTACACCGCCTCGAGCTACCGTAGAGGAAACTCCATCAGTCGTTCTTTTTTGTAAGCCTTACATCTTATATTTTGTTATAAGGGTATTAATTGTTTGTTAATTGAATGATTTATGGTACGAAAATTATTGAAGTTGTTTGTGAAATTTGTTGTTTTTGGGGTTTTTATTGTTGGTTTATAGTTTGAATTAGGAGATTTCTATTTTTAGAGTTTTAGTCATGACATTTGTGGGATTTTGTATGGGAAAAATCGAATGGTGCCCTTCAGATAATGTTCGCTCGACTGTGGTTCAAGTGAACATCACATAAATTGATCGATCAAGCTTTTGCTCAAGTGTGGCTCGAGCGAACATTGCACAGATTGTTCGCTCGAGCCTTTGCTCAAGTGTGGCTTGAGTGGGCTTCACACAGATTATTTGCTCCGAGCTCCGACTCCACTCTGAACTTCAATCAGAGTTGGAAAACATTTTGACCTCCGACCCCAGTTGGTGTCGAAAGTCGAAGGGGGGCATTCCGACTACGTCGGAGTCGGAGCCCACCCCTAGTTACAAGATACTAAATTGGGTGGGCGCTCTCAACAGTCATCCGAAAACAAACAAAAGCAACACAAGAAATATAAAAAATTGGGATCTTGAGCCAAATATTTGACTCCCACCCATTTCCAACAAAGGAGAAGCTGCTTGAAGCGGTTTTTACATAATCTGATAAATAGACTATAACACTACGGCTACAAATAGTATGAGGGATCTGAAGCCACTAGTTCCAATGGTGCTGGGCGTGGCTGCATCAGACTCCCTATGACTCGACGGCGCATGAGACTCACACGCAGTGTGAGCCGCGCATGAAACATACGCGCCGCTGGAGAATATGATAGTGGGGCGCATGACAATCGTAAGAAGCCGGTAGGCAGCATTTTTCTCTCGCTTTACAGTGAAAAAGCTTGTAAGGGAACCAGAGAGGCCACCGAAAGGCTTGGACACCTTATCACGAAAAGAATAAATTAAGGACCCAATCTGACGGGTCAACACACACGCACATGCATACACATTTCTCTCTGAATCTCACTTCAATATATCTTTGAATTGCAGGTGCTTTTGTTTCACTACTTCCCATTTCAATCTCTCGCACAAAAAGCAACTTGAAGGTTTGAAGTTTGCATGCGCTAACTATTATTTGGCGGTTTCTTTGAGTTCTTTCTGTAGTTAATCTTAGGATCCTAATTCCAAGAATCTGAACTTTTCGGTGTCTAATGGATTGCATTAGCAATCGGCTCCCACCATATTCATCCTCTTCTTCTGAACCCATTACATGGGAATAAAAAATTGTTTGAGAGATGACACCGAGTTTTTTCTCTTCATTATTTAATTTTTGCTGGGCAGAATTTGACCTCGAAACCTCCCGAGTCTTTAAAGTTTTAACTGGTTAATCTAAATTAAGGCAGACGGCCATCGACGATATGATTAAGAAATTAAATTCACAAAGCTGTCATTCTAATTGGACGGAGGGAATTTCTGGCTCATACATCCCATTGCTTATACACGGCCTTAAAAGATAATATGTACAAATGTGCTTACTTATAAACATTGTTTTTTTTTTTTAAATGTAATTATGTCACATGAGAGACTGAGTGGGAAACGCCATGCATGCAAGTCAATAAAATATAATTAATTAATAGGTTCGTAAGGTTATAGAAATTGAATCCAATCCAATAATTAAGCAACTTGTATTATTTCTTGTCGGCGAAGAAGTCACTTAATCCAAATGCAGCTGTTGATTTTAAATTAAATAGTTGAAATTTTGTTAATACCAACCAATTAAGCATTAATTGTCATTTTAGCATGGCAAAACCCCAACTATTAGAGAAGTGTTACAAGAGCTATAAAGAGATTCAATAAAAGTAAACTCACAAATTGACATGACTTTATATGATATATTATATTTATTTTTCAATAAAAATAATTTTACAATCTAACGTACTATAATATGATCAAATCACATTAATTTGTGGGTTTAATTTTATGAAATGTCTTTGTAGCTCAAGTATTTTTCCCGTTCTTTAATTAATCATTTTATGGAATGATCAAGTATTTTTTTAATGTCTTAATTCATCGGTCATCAGTTGAATTATCACAGGTTATTTGCTACAATCTACGATGTCAAAAACACAATTTAGGTGCGTGGTATTGGCGAATGGGAAGCCGATCATGCCCAGATCTCCACATGAAGGGAAGGGAGGACAGTTGTGGGATCTGTATGTTTCTTCTTGTTTGGCCGAAAGAAGCAACAGTACGAGGTATGAGAGAAGAAAGAAAACAAAGAGGGAGACAGATCAAGCCATATCCCAATTATGTTGAGATTAACGGACACAATAGGACCTACAATGGCCACGGTTCCACCTGATAAGGATGCAGCAGTTACGTGAGGCCATTCTGTTATGGATTCTGTCATGCATTACAAGCCGTCATCATTTCTTTATTTGTATTTCTTTATTCGTTTTATTACATTTGTAATCATAAATAGCAAGGCACAAACTGTGTACAGCACACGATTAATATACAATTGCAATTATTCCATCCTTCAGCTTTCTGTTGCTACGTACCACCTTCGCACTGTGTTTCCTTTTTTGTTCTCAGTAGTACTATCAACATGGTATCAGAGCTATGACAGATACTCCTTCCGATACTGAAAACGACGATTTCATCATCCTCCCACTCCCCAAACCGATCCACACCATCCTGCCAGCCCCTATTACATCCAACCTGGTGAAGGAGCATCTTCTCCATTGGTCCCCGATTTAATTACCACAGAAAACTATGTAATCTGGGCAAGAACCATGCTTCGAGCTCTGAATATCAAAAACAAAATTGGTTTTGTTGATGACAAAATCCCCAAACCCTCCAACCCTGCAGATCCCTTGTATGCACCTTGGGAACGTTGTAATGATATGGTAATAGCTTGGATTCAACATTCGGTTGGTTTTGAACACAGATCCAGCATAGCTTATGCAGAGACTGCTGCAGCGGTATGGAATGATCTTCGTGAGCGATTCTCAATTCAAAATGCTCCCAGAATTTTTCAACTCACTAAGTCAATCTCGGCATTAACACAAGATTATGATTCGGTTAGTCAATACTATAACAAATTGAAGAGTTTCTGGGATGAACTGGAAATCTATGAGCCCATGCCTTCATGTACGTGTGGAGCTGTAAAAACACTGATGGACTATGCTCACAGAAGCAAGGTTATGCAATTCCTCATGGGATTGCATGACTCGTTTGATGCTGTTCGCGCACAAAAACTCCTGAATGACCTCTCCCAACGCTGAATCGTGTCTTATCTCTCGTACAACAGGAAGAAAGGCGACGACAACTTCATTTCCCTCCTGCCCCGATCGCAATGGCAGCCAAAGGACCTGAACAACGAAGTCAATCTTTCTCACGCAAGGATCGACTATTCTGTTCTCACTACAATATTTCAGGACATTCACTGGAACGTTGTTTTAAAGCCAACCCCAATCTTCCCGTATGCACACATTGCCGCATACCAGGACATACTAAGGACAAATGCTACAAGGTAAACGGTTTTCCTCCAGGTCACAAAAACAATTCCAGATTTAAATCTTATGCTAATCGATCTTCACTTGAACAGGGGCAAATCGGCAATAGACCATCTATTACTCAAGAGCAGTACAACCAGATCATAGCTTTGCTCCATCCCTCCCAATCCCCAGCAGTTACGTTTGCAGCAAACCAAGCCAGTTCCAGTTCATTAACCACAGAACTATCTCCCGTCTCTAGTATACACTCTTGCCATTTCACAGATACATCACACACCATCACCAAATCTTATTACTCTTGGATAATTGATACCGGAGCTACAGATCACATGATCTGCAGCCCACATCTCTTCACACATAATGTATCATTTGTTTCACACACAATCAAGCTTCCCAATGAGACTTCCACCACTGCTACACATGTTGGTGACATTCGTATTTCTGACCACTTCATTCTCAAAAATGTACTATGCGTACCAGAATTCTCCTTTAATTTGCTCTCGGCTAGATCTCTCACTACACATTCCAACTGTTGTCTCATATTTTTCTCTAACTCTTGCTATATTCAGGACCTTTCATCCTGGAAGACGACTAGCATGGGGACAGTGCATAATGGCCTTTATCATCTTCACACTTCAACACCAGATCCTATAGCCTTACAGACTTTTCTCTCAAAATCATGCTCTAGCTATGTTAACTTCACACATGTTTCAAAGTTTGATGATTATACATTATGGCATTACAGACTTGGACATAGTTCCATGACACAGCATGTATTGAATGAAATTCAAAAATCAAAATCCAAGCCTATGGGTTCATCTCAATTCCCCTGTGAAATTTGTCCACTAGCAAAGTAGCATAAACTCCCATTTCCTCAATCTAACATCACCGCTACCAAGCCTTTTGATTTAATTTTTGTCGACATTTGGGGACCGAATTCAACACAAGCCTACAATGGCACTCAGTACTTCCTTACCATTGTAGATCAATTTACCAGATGCACATGGACATATTTACTCCAGAACAAATTAGAAGCTAGAGAATCCATTCAAAACTTCTTCTCCCTTGTCTCCACGCAATTCGAAACTCCAATCAAAATAATCAGAACAGAATGGTGCCGAATTTCATATGCCAACATTTTACAATTCCAAAGGCACAATTCATCAACTTACATGTGTTGCTACTCCCCAACAAAACGCCCTCGCTGAGCGTAAACATCAGCATATATTGAACGTTGCTAGAGCCTTAAAATTTCAATCGGGACCAAATATGAAGTATTGGACAGAGTTCATTAACACTGCCATTTACTTAATCAATCGCACACCCTCTCCTAATCTGTACTACAAGTCTCCTTTTGAAATACTTTACAACCAAAAACCCACATATTCCCATCTCAAAACATTTGGATGTCTCTATTTCGCATCTACACTCAACTTTGGCCGCACCAAGTTTGAACCCAGAGCTAGAAAATGCTTATTCATTGGCTACCCATATGGAGTCAAAGGATACAAACTCTTGGACACCACCACTAATCAAATCTTCCTTTCCCGTGATGTTATATTTCACGAACACATTTTTCCTCTCCAACAAACCTTCCATCGACCCTCAAGATTTCACTACTTCCTCACCTTCTATTTCGCATCTTTTCCCCACTGATCACATAAATCCAACACCCCCATACATATAACTTCTCCAGCACCCCTAGACACCACCACCATCACCTCTACCTCACCCTCTCAACCCAACCACACCACTAATATTCCATCACAACCTCCACGGCGATCCACCAGAACTCACACCACTCCTGAATACCTCAAAGACTTTCACTGCAATGCACTGTCGCCAATAACGTCGGACTCCAAGATGAATGTTACTGGATCTAGTTCCAGCATAGGTTTGCATATTCCATATCCTATATCATCTGTTTTATCTTATAATTCTTTATCACCTTCGTTCAAAGCATTCACCACCTCCATCTCCATCCATACCGAACCCACATCACATGTTCAAGCACTTAAAGACCCCATCTGGCGTGAAGCTATGAAGCAGGAACTCACTGCTTTAGAGACTAATGAAACATGGTCCATCGTTGAACTACCCCCTGGCAAGAAACCGATTGATTGCAAGTGGATTTACCGCTACAAATTCAAAGCCGACGGCTCTATTGAGCGTGCTAAAGCACGATTAGTGGCAAAGGGTTTCACTCAACGTGAAGGGATAGATTTTCATGACACGTTCTCCCCTGTGGCTAAGATGGTCTCCATTTGTACCTTGCTTGCTGTGACTGTTGTGAAAGGATGGGATTTGCAACAGTTAGATGTTAATAACGCCTTCCTGTATGGAGACCTTGATGAAGAACTATACATGCGGCTGCCTCCAGGACTAGCTTCCTCAAACACAAATCAAGTCTGTCAATTACGAAAAAGCATTTATGGTCTTCGACAAGCATCACGCCAGTGGAACACAAAGCTTTCATCCTCCTTGGCTGAGTTTGGTTTTGTACAATCTAAGTTAGACTATAGTTTGTTCATCAAACACACGGCTTCCTCCTTCACAGCTCTATTGGTCTACGTCGACGACATTATCGTCATGAGCTCAAACAATGCGTCCACTGATGAGGTCAAGCAGTTTTTATCCACCAAATTCAAGATCAAGAACCTGGGTTCACTCAAATATTTTCTAGGAATGGAAATAGCCCGTTCAAAAGCTGGAATCCAAATTTGTCAACGCAAGTACACCCTGGATATTTTATCCGAGACGGGTTTGCTTGCTGCCAAAACTTCCCCTTTGCCAATGGAACCAAATATTAAACTGCAGAAAGACCAAGGTGATGCATTCCCTGATCCTACTCAGTATCAGAAACTGGTTGGTAAGCTACTCTTCCTTACAAATACACGGCCTGATCTCAGTTTCAGTGTTAATCTCTTAAGTCAGTTCATGGAGACCCCACGTGTACCTCACTATGATGCTCTAATTAAAGTTCTTAGATACCTCAAGGGCAACCTAGGCCAAGGCTTATTTTTCCCTGCCACCTCTTCGCTGCAACTCATAGCCTACTCTGATGCCAATTGGGCCAATTGCCCCGACACCAGGAGATCAATGACCGGTTTTTGTGTGTTTATTGGAAAGTCTCTAGTTGCCTGGAAATCAAAGAAGCAGAATACAGTTTCACGATCCTCGGCTGAGTCAGAGTACAGGGCCATGGCTGCAGTCGTGTGTGAACTTACATGGCTTCAGTATTTTCTCCAAGACCTTCACATTACCATTTCTAATCCCGCTACTTTGTATTGTGACAACTTAGCTGCTTTGCACATTGTGGCCAATCCCGTGTTCCACGAACGCACTAAACACGTTGAACTAGATTGTCATCTAGTCCGTGACAAAGTATTGACTGGGCAAGTAGCCACTGCCCACGTCTGTTCTACTGAACAATTGGCTGATCTTCTTACCAAGCCAATGCATGCACCAGCACTCACTCGTCTACTGTCCAAGATGGGAGTAATAAACATATGCTCTCCATCTTGCGGGGGGATGTTGAGATTAACGGACACAATAGGACCTACAATGGCCACGGTTCCACCTGATAAGGATGCAGCAGTTACGTGAGGCCATTCTGTTATGGATTCTATCATGCATTACAAGCCGTCATCATTTCTTTATTTGTATTTTTTTATTCGTTTTATTACATTTGTAATCTATAAATAGCAAGGCACAGACTATGTACAGCACACGATTAATATACAATTGCAATTATTCCATCCTTCAGCTTTCTATTGCTACGTACCACCTTCGCACTTTGTTTCCTTACTCGTTCTCAGTAGTACTATCAACAAATTAAATTCCTTCAAAATACAATGCAGCCAAGAATGAATGAAGCCAAAGAAGCCTCTCCAAATATTGACCCAAAGTCAAAGGATCAAGCTGTAAAGACACAGCACAATGATAATTAAGCCTGAATCATACCTCAACATCATGCTCCAGACCAGCCTCCGCGAATCATGGCCACTTTACACTTGAATATGTGTGGAAAATGGAATCATGGCCACAAGTATTCAATTACTTTCACTTTTAAAAGGCCTGTGACTACTTGGGTTGAAATTAAAGTAGATTTCCATTTTTGCCTCTGTTCACACCTAAATATGTGTGGAAAATAATGCTACGGCCAAGTCATGAGGATGTTTCCTACTCATGTTCCTCATTGATCTGCACCAGGAACTAGGAAGACTTGACTCTTCAAAACCTTTTAAAATTCCAAACTTTTCCAAGAAGTTCTTTCCTGGAGGTTTCAGTCTTTCACCGGCCTTGATAGACGTTTATGCTGACAGAAACCAACCAAAAATTGATATCTGTATAACCAAAATTGAGATGGATTTTGGCGCTGGGGGATGGGTTTGCAACTGAGAGTTTGAGACCCATTTTGGCGCCGGGATGGTTTTCATCTGCTCTAAATTCGTTTTTTTTTTTCTTTATATATATATATATATTTATTTTAGAATTACCCTCAGCGATTCCGCAAAAGGTAATCCACGCCGGGTACCTGTAAAATTGTTGTTTTAAATAACTTTAAAGTGAGCTACTCTTCTTTTCAATTATTACTCGAAAAATTTATAAAAATATACAACTTCAGCTAGTGATTTGAACTGAAAGTTAAAAATTAAATTAAATATAATATTATTATATTATTATTTTTTAATATTATTATTATTTTAATATTTAAAAATATTGAATTATTGAACTTTCTTTGCAATCCCACGATGCATTTTCATTAAAAAGATCACATTTTTATAAATAATATTTATTTTCTTCAAAATAAATAATCTATACCCCTTTTTATCTACAACCAAGAAGATGCAAAGATGGACCCATAACAATATAGTGAAGAGCAGTGCTTAAATTTGACATCAATATGCCCTTTTAACTAATTGATTAAAAAGCATGTTTTATGTTTTCTTGAGAAATTATTCATCTTCAATTAGAAATGCCTAATTCTCAATGTACGCCGTCCCTAACGATGGATTCCCACCTCTTCTTCTACTGTGTGGGATCCACTCCCATCTTCCGAAGCAACTTCGCATGATGTCATGCCCATTAACATTGGCCGACAAAACAGTACCAGTTTCATTTTCATTTTTGTCTCGGTAATATGAATATCCTTTCACGTTATGCTATTCGCTAAATTTTATTTTTTATTTATATTTTTAAATAATAATATTTTATTATTATAGAGAATTTGATGATTAATCAATTATAAATTTTGAATGATTAGTTACAAGAAAAAATTATTATATATTAATGAAATTTTAAAAAATATCTAATAAATGTCAATACTTTTAGAAAATCGGTAGAAAAACTCTATCAAAAATTCAAAGAGATAATAATATATAATTGTAACCAGCTATATCAATTGAAATATTTTCATCTAACGTACTGGCTGCAAGAGACAAAACCCTCATGCAAGGTTAGGTACAGAATGCGTCAGAATCACGATTCCCTGTAGCTAGCTCAGTTAGCTAAGCGAATGGATTAGTCAAAATTAAAAGATATTTTTAATAAATATGAAAGAAATTTGGCTTTTTAACTATTTTATCCATATAAATCTCTATATTGAAATAGTTTTTTTATTATTATATAATGATAAAATAATATAAAATAAATTTGGTTTTAATTATTCACATTAAATTTTCACATTAGATTATCCATTTATTTATTATATAGTAATAAATAATTAATAATTTCAAAAATATTTAATTTTCTTAATTATTAATTTATTTTATTTTATCATATTTTACTATTCTATCTATTATATATTAATTAATAATCATATTCTACTCAAATTAATATATCACTAACTCAAATTAATATATCAATGCATGAACCCAGCCCCCCAACACATGAACCCGTGCACATGAACCCATCCATTGTGATAAAATATGTGAGAGAAAGAAAGGGAGAGAGAAATAATTGATAAAATATGTATTTGATGTATGTACAGTAATTTTCAAATTTAGAAATTATTTTGAAAGTAACTGTAGCTAAATCCCAATTATTTAAAATTTGGCTAATCCATTGTAATCACATTTTATGCTCTAATAGTTAAATACTCAATAAATTTAACTTTTAACTAATCCATTGAGGATGCTCTTAAGCACTCACAATGTAGAAAGTCAAATCTCACTTTTAACATTGTAGCTATCCACTTCAAATTTTAAAATTGAATTATTATATTTTTTTATTATATAATAATAAAATAATATAAAATAAATTTGACTTAGATTATTTTATCCAACATTAAATTCTCATATTAAATTATTTATTTATTCATTATATAATAATAAAGTAATATTAATTTAAAATAATATTTAATTTTTTTCATTATTAATTTATTTAATTTTATCATTCTATTTATTATATGTTAATTAATAGTCATATTCTAATTTAAAATTGGTTAATGGACATGTACTGTATAGTTGATCAAAATATGGGCACTTGATAGAGAATAGCGTGCACACACAAAAGTAATAATAAGATAAAATAAATACAAAAGTAAAAAAATGAATCAAAGTATGCACAAAAGTAATGACAAATGAAGGTGCCCAGAAAGAGAGAGTTATAAAAGAAATAATAAAATAAACATTTAGTGGTGCTACAGTATACATCAAATCTGATTTTAGCTTTAGAATTACTGTAACTAAAGTTACTGTAGCTATCATTTGCCTAATCTAATCATGAAGATGCGGACTAAAACAATATTATCTATTTGATCAAGATGAATCGTATCCATCCATGTTCCGTGCATGGGAGATTCCTCGGCAGAAATCTACTAATCAATGCAGCCAAGAATGAAGCCAAAGAAGCCTCTCCAAATATTGATCCAAAGTCAAAGGATCAAGATGTAAAGATACAGCACAATGATAAGCCTGATATCAATGATATCGTATTAACGTGTGATGATTATTTCCATGGAACTCTTCATATTTCTATTTATGTTTTACTATATTAAGCTTTCCTATTATTAGTCTTAGTTGGAAGTTGTATTTCTGTTTTAAATGAATTTTGTGAGTCTCTATGTAAGCTTATAAAAGCATGATCAATGGAAGATGAATAGCAGAACCATAGTATCAATCCGTGAACTAAAAGGGTTGAGGTTTCTCAAGTAACTCCTCTGTTTTCTCTATTTTGCTTGCTTGTTTAAAACCAACAAGAGCTAACCAGGTTCATTTGAGGGTAAAAAATGGCTACCTTTGGAGCATCAACATCTGTTCCTATTTTCAATGACGAAAGCTATGATTATTGGAGCATCAAAATGAAGATTTTTTTCATCTCTCAAGATTTGTGGGATGTAGTGGAAAAGAGGGTGACAGTTCTAGCAGTAGGAGTTTTGAATTCAACTCAATCCAAGCAAGAAACTACCAAAGATGCAAAGGCATTGTTCATCCTACAACAGGCTGTGTCTGAATCAATCTTTCCAAGATTGATGAGGGTTGAAACTTTAAAAGCAGCATGGGAGATTCTACCAACAGAATTTCAAGGAAATACTATGGTAAAACTTATCAAACTTCAAGGCTTTAGAAGGGAGTTTGAAAACTTAAAAATGAAGGAATCTGAAGCAGTAAAAGAATATGGCTCCAGATTAATTGAATTAGTTAATCAGATGCGTGCCCATGGTAAAAAGGTGACTGGCCAAAGGATTGTTTAAAAGATTTTGATTAGTTTACCCAAGAAGTATGATCATGTAGTAGCAACTATTGAAGAATCTAAAGACATACAGACCCTATCAGTTACTGAGTTAATGGGTTCTCTTCAAGCCCATGAACAAAGATTGGCTAGAAGGAATGATAGTTCTTTGGAGCATGCATTTCAATCAAAAGTGAATTTGAAAAAAAAAAAAAAAAAACAAAACAAAAGATTATAAAAAGAAGCCTCAAAAGGATTACAAGAATTCTGATCAAGCTCAAAAGGAAAGCAAGGTGAAAGGGAAAATGGGTAAATTTCCTCCCTGTGGTATCTGCAAGAAAACAAACCACTTAGAAAAAAATTGTTATCATGCCGGAAAGCCATAATGCTGGAATTGTAAAAAATTTGGGCACATGTAAAATGATTGTAGGTATAAAAATAATCAGCAAGCAAATTATTCAGAAGAAAATGAGGAAAATGAGCATTTATTCTTTGCATGTCAAGCCCTCACTCAAGAAGAGAAGTTCTGGTTCATAGACAGTGGATGTAGCAATCATATGGCAACTGATGAGGCTATCTTCATTGGTCTGGACACTTCTATCAAAACCAAAGTTAAGATAGGTAATGGTGAACTTGTTGAAGCAAGAGGCAAAGGCACAGTGGGCATCTCGACTAAGAAGGGCACAAAATTCATCAAGGATGTATTGCTGGTTCCATCCCTTGATCAAAACCTGTTGAGTGTAGGTCAAATGATGCAAAATGGTTACTCCTTGTGCTTTGAAAATAATATGTGCAGAAAATTTGATGAAAAGAGTAAGATGGAACTAGATGAAGTGAAAATGGGAAGGAAGAGGAATTTTTCCATTCAATGGAGTTTTCCTAATGCTATGGTGGCAACTATAGATGAAACCAGATTGTGTTATCAAAAATTTGGCCACTACAATCTTAATTCATTGAGATTAATGCATCAAAAAGAGATGATGAAGGATCTACCTCTCTTAGAAAAAGAGACACTAGTGTGTGAAGGGTGCTTGGTTGGAAAACATCACAAACTTTCATTTCCATCAGAAAGTAGCTGGAGAGCTAAGGAGAGGCTGCAACTGGTCCATACTGATGTCTGTGGTCCAATGAAGACTTCAACCCATAATCACTGCAGGTACTTCATTCTTTTCATAGATGATTTTACTAGAATGATCTGGGTTTATTTCCTACGTGAAAATCTAAAGTTTTTGGGGTTTTTAAGAAGTTCAAATTGCTAGTAGAGAAGCAATCCGGCCATAAAATCAAATCTTTAAGGAGTGATCAAGGCAATTAATATAACTCTAAAGAATTTGAAAAATTTTGTGAAGCTGAGGGGATAGAACATCAGCTATGTGCGGCCTATTCTCCACAACAAAATGGAGTATCCAAAAGGAAGAATAGGACAGTGATGGAAATGGCTAGATGCATGCTACATGAGAAATAATTAGCCAAAAATTTTTGGGGTGAAGCAGTGGACACTGTTGTGTTCTTACTTAATCGATTGCCTACAAAATCAGTTGAAAATCAGACACCATTTGAAGCTTGGAGTGGGATAAAACCCTTTGCCGGCTTTCTAAGGGTGTTTGGTTGTATATGTTACACCCATGTCCCATCTCAGAAAAGAACCAAACTTGAAAAGAAGGCTGAAAGAGGTGTATTTGTGGGTTATAGTTCAGTTTCAAAGGGTTTTCGAATTTTCAATTTGGAAACTAGAAAGCTTGCTGTGAGCAGAGATGTAAAGTTCAATGAAGATGCATTTTAGGATTAGGAAGCTAAGAAAGTTGTTCAACCAAGAGTTGAGATATCAGTTCAACCATTAACCAAGATGGAAGAAAAAGAAGCTGAAGCTGAAACAAGTGATATTTAGCAAACTCACACAAAAAGTCTATAGCTACTCAAGTATTCTTTGATATCAATAAAGAAGAGTCAACTCCTGAATCTCCACTAAGAAGAGCAAGACTTCTTAGTGAAGTATACAAGCATTGTAATTATGCTACACGTGAACCAAATAGCTTTGCAGCAGCTTCAAAGGAGGAAGTTTGGCAGAAAGCTATAAGAGAAGAAATCAGAATGATAGAGAAAAATGAAACCTGGGAATTGGTTTCTTTACCAACAAATAAAGAAGTTATTGGAGTAAAATGGATTTATAAGACTAAATTAAATTCGGATGGCTCTATCTTGAAGCATAAAGCAAGATTGGTTGTCAAGGGATATGTGCAGCAACATGGAATAGATTACAATGAAACTTTTGCTTCTGTTGCAAGGATGGATACCATTAGAGCCCTAGTTTCACTTGCTAGTCAAAAAGGTTGGAAAGTTTTGCAATTAGATGTGAAATCAACATTCCTAAATGGGGTGTTGGAAGAAGAGGTTTTTGTGGATCAACCCGTGGGGTTTGAGAAAGAAGAAAAGAAGAAGGCAAAGCCTATAAACTGAAAAAGGCTTTATATGGATTAAAACAGGCACCAAAGGCATGGTATGGGAGAATTGATCAATATTTTATTGAGCAAGGCTTCAGGAGGAGCAAGAGTGAGCCTACATTATACATAAAGTCTCAAAACAGTAATGATTTGATCATTATATCTCTTTATGTGGATGATCTGGTTTTCACAGGAAGCAATGTTGAAATGATTGAAAACTTTAAAAGAGAAATGATGGCAATTTTGAAATGAGTGACTTAGGAAATATGCATTATTTCCTAGGCATGAAAGTGAGTCAAGAGGCTAAGGGAATTTTCTGTTCTCAAAGAAAATACACCGAAGATCTTTTAAGAAGGTTTAACATGGCAGGTTGCAAATCAGTGGCAATACCATTAATTCCTAATGAGAAGTTGAAAAAGGATGATGGTGGAAAGAAAGTAGATGCATCGATTTATAGAAGTCTTGTGGGAAGTTTGCTGTATCTATGCAATACCAGACCAGATATCATGTATGCTACCAGTTTGCTCTCAAGATTTATGCAATGTCCTAGTCAAATTCATCTTGAAACAACCAAGAGAATTCTGGGATACTGCAAGGAACTATCAATTTTGGTATTTGGTATAGAAAAACAACAAATACTAAATTGGTAGGATTTACAGATAGTGATTGGGCAGGTTCTTGTGATGATCTGAGAACCACTTCAGGCTACTGTTTCAATTTAGGATCAACTATGTTTTCCTGGAGTTCAAAAAAGCAAAGTAATGTGGCACAATCTACTGCAGAAGCCGAGTATGTGGCAGCTGCAGGCTGTGCAAACCAAGCTATTTGGTTGACAAGAATACTTGAAGATATGGGAGAAAAATAGTTGGGATCTACTGAAATTTTCTGTGATAATAAATCAGCTATAGCCATTGCCAAGAATCCTATCTAGCACAATAGAACTAAACATACTGTTAACAAATATCATTTCCTACATGAGGTTGAATCAAATGGTGAGATTGCTTTGAAGTTCTGTAGACCAAAAGAGCAACTAGCTGATATATTCACAAAGACACTCTCAAGAGACAAGTTTCAATTTCTTAGATCACAGCTTGGAGTTACTGGAAATCACATCAAGGAGGAGTATTAACATGTGATGATTATTTCTAGGGAGCTCTTCATATTTCTATTTGTGTTTTACTATATTAAGCTTTCCTATTATTAGTCTGAGTTGGAAGTTGTATTTCTGTTTTAAATGAATTTTGTGAGTCTCTATGTAAGCTTATAAAAGCATGATCAATGGAAGATGAACAGCAGAACCATAGTATCAATCCGTGAACTAAAAGGGTTGAGGTTTCTCAAGTAACTCCTCTATTTTCTCTGTTTTGCTTCCTTGTTTAAAACCAACATATCGTACCCCAACATCATGCTCCAGACCAGCCTACATGAATCATGGCCACCGTACACTTGAATATGAGTGGAAAATGGAATCATGGCCACAAGTATACAATTACTTTCACTTTTAAAAGGCATGTGACTACTTGGGTTGAAATTAAAGTAGATTCTCATTGTTCCGTTTGTTCACACCTGGAGATGAGCAGATTTCAGTGTTAGCATGCCAAGGGTACCCATGGTCTTAGCATTGGGGAATCCCTCCATAATGCTACGCCCAAGTCATGAGGATGTTTCCTACTCATGTTCCTCATTGATGAACTAGGAAGACTTTGACGACTTTGACCCTTCAAACCTTTTAAAATTCCAAACTTTTCCAAAGGAATTCTTTCCTGGAGGTTTCGCTCTTCGACCAGCCTTGATAGACATTGATACTAACGGAAACCAACCAAAAATTGATATCTGTATTAAATTCAAGCCGGTACTTATTCGCCTGATCATGTATCCCACATCGAGAGAGAAAGAACTTCATGTAGAACTTCTTACCTTTGATTCACAATCCTCACAAAACCAAGTAATATATTCATCGACAGTTACGGGCCATGCATCCAAGCAATAGCTGCATAAACAAACAAACAAAAAGCAAAAGTTAACAGCAGTCGATTTCCATCGGGGAAATTACAACTACCATGTGAAATCTGTTCTTATGAACATTGAACTTCAGACAAATAAATTTCTATGCTGTCATAGGATTCTTAAAAAGTCAAATAACTAAAACTAGGAAGACGACAAGTAATACAAATTCAGTATTTTTTCGTGTTAGTTAGCCTTCTGTGTTCCAACGATTACTGCACTGGTTGTGGAAAACTTATTTCTTATTCTACATGGCCTCTGAATACAAGTCCTGTCCAATCTCTTCGTAAGCTTCTCAACTCAAACTATCAAACAAACCCAGTTTGTAAACCTGAAAATAATCAACTTTAAATATCGAACTATTTCTACCAAACCCAGTACTAAAAAAGCAAATTCATTAAAAAACATATTTTTCAAAGGAAAATTCATATTGTAACCTAAAGGAACAGCGGAAAACTCGAGTTGAAGGTGACATATACTAACCAGAGTGGAGAGTGATACAAGAAGGGTCCATCAATGAACCAGTCCTCTCTCTCACAAAAGTTACAGATTAACCCCAGTCAAATTTAGAGAGAGAGAGAGAGAGGCTCAGAGAAGTTCGCAAATTAACCCCAGTAAAGAGTAAAGAAACGTGTCGTCTGGGCCCGAATTTAAGATATCTTTATTTTTACAGATGATATTAGATGGGATGTATTAAAATTAAAATTAAAAATTTAATAAAATACTTTTAAAATATATCTTTTTAATATGATTTTTATTTTAAAATTTAAAAAAATTAAATTATTTATTTTATTTTATATAAAAAATTTTAAAAAATATAATAATTAAATAAAACGAGATAAGATCTCAAAACAAACTGTGGGCTACTCTTCTTTGCAATTCTGGCCCACAAATAAACTTTCATAAAAGCTGTGACAGGACCGTGCGAGCAGGCCCCCAGCATTTATCGCCGGGGGTACAGCTGGTTTAAATTTGTTATTGTATGTCTTTTTTAATAATTTTTTAATATTATTAATTGAGAAAATATAAAAAAAAATATACAACTTTATTAATAATTTTTTTTAATCACTAAATAAAAAATTAAAAATTAAAAAAAATTAAAAAACTTGAGCGGTCACATTGAGGGGGTTAAGTAGTATTTCCTTTCTATTTTTTCATTTAGATATCGTTTGAAATGTTATTTGAGATGAGATGAATTGAGTTGAAAGTTAAAAGTTAAATAGAATATTTTTATAATATTATTTTATAATAATATTATTATTTTAGTATTTGAAAAAATTGAATTGTTTATTATATTTTAATACAAAAATTTGATAAAATTATAATGATGAGATAAGACGAGATGAGACGAGATGAGATTCTCGACATTGAGACAATATTTAAATTACCATAAACTAATATTTTACTCACTTCGATAAAATTTAACTATCAAAATTGTGTAGGATCATACTTCACATACATTTTAACTATCATAATTGATTAAAAAAAAAAAAAAAAAAAAAAAAAAAAAAAACAAACAAACAAACAAACAAACAAATGTATATTTTTTATTTTTTATTCTTCATAATTAAAAAGGCAATAAGTCATTCAATAGCCAAAATGAAACGTGAAAAATTCTATGGCTACTATTTTTTTTTATACACTGTAAAAACCTACGTTTCAATATGTTAACAAACATAAAGATTAATTGTGAAAAATGAAAATAATTCAAAGTAATAAAAACTATAATAATGATATATAGAAATCCCAAATGTACAAGCCACATGGCGCACATTTTATTGAAGAGTAAACTCTTCTATAAAAAAGTGTGAAAAATTTACATTTTTATGATGGAATCTATTTTTTTAAAAAAAAGTCTTACGTGAGGTTTGTGCATTTGAGACTTGTTTTTAATATTATTTTTAAAAACATAACTACTACAAGATAAAAATCTGTTTTTTTTCCTCTATTGAATTATTAATCATACATTTGTATGAAGCCTTTCGTCTTTAAACACTTTTTTTTTTTTTTTTTTTTTAAATCTTAATGTGAAAAAAACTGAATGGATTTACTGTGGTAATACTTAAAATATAATAAAAGGTATGTTTACTATGTTGAAGGGTTGTGATAGGTTAATAACAACCATTTGGATTGAGAAATGATCTCAACTCAACTCAACTCATCTCATTTCATCTCATCTCATCATTACAATTTTTTCAAATTTTTACACAAAATATAATCAACCATACTAATTTATTTGCTTCTCATGACTTCAAAGCTCTCATAAAAGCATACCCATGGTCTTAGCATTGGGGAATCCCTGCATAATGCTACGGCTCAAGTCATGAGGAAGTTTCCTGCTCATGTTCCTCATTGATCTGCACTAGGAACTAGGAAGACTTTGACGACTTTGACTCTTCATAACCTTTTAAAATTCCCAACTTTTCCAAGTTCTTTCCTGGAGGTTTCGCTCTTCCACCCTTCATGTATCCCACGTTGAGAGAGAGAACTTCACGTAGAACTTTCATAGGAGATATAAAATTATATATGTTTCTTGAGATTTTTAAATATTATATAAAAGAATAAATTCACTAACACATACCAATATTATTGATTTAGGATATCTAAAATATTGATAATTGGCATAGCATTCATGTCATGAAGATGCGGACTAAAACAATATTATCTATTTGATCAAGATGAACCGTATCCATCCATGTTCCGTGCATGGGAGATTCCTCGGCAGAAATCTACTAATCAATGCAGCCAAGAATGAAGCCAAAGAAGCCTCTCCAAATATTGACCCAAAGTCAATGGATCAAGCTGTAAAGATACAGCACAATGATAAGCCTGATATCATCATATCATTACCTCAACATCATGCTCCAGACCAGCCTCCGTGAATCATGGCCAGTACTGTACACTGGAATATGTGTGGAAAATGGAATCATGGCCACTAGTATACAATTACTTTCACTTTTAAAAGGCCTGTGACTACTTGGGTTGAAATTAAAGTAGATTCTCATTTTTTCCTCTGTTCACACCTAAATATGTGTGGAAAATAATAAACATTTACTTTCACTTTTAAAAGGCGTGTGCGAATACTTTTGTTGAAAGTAGAGCAGATTTCAGTGTTAGCATGAGTTTTGGGGAAGATCAGTTAATTGAGAGCTTGCTTTAGCATTGTATATCCTTGATAATCTAAACTCGAAGATGCTTAATTAGCTAAGTCAAGTGTCCGATATGGCTTTCACCAGCAATATTCAAACAACCCCATCATCTTCTTCCTCTTGTTCCAAACACCAATGGAAATATGAAGTTTTCCTCAGTTTCAGAGGTGACACCCGTGAGACATTTACAAGCCATCTATGCAATGAGTTGCGTGAGAAATTGATCTACACCTTTATGGATGATGTAAGACTGGAGATCGGAAGACCCATTAAGAAGGAACTCTTGGATGCAATAGAGAAGTCAAGAATGGCGGTCATCATTATTTCAAAAGAGTATGCATCGTCCACATGGTGCTTGGAAGAACTTGCAAAGATTGTTGAATGCATGAAAGATGGAGAGTTGAAAGTTTTGCCAATTTTCTATCATGTAAATCCTAGTGATGCACGGAAACAGGAGGAGGGCACCTTTAGAGATGCCTTTGCTAAACACGAGAAAAATCTTGCGAACAAAGAAAAGGTGCAAACTTGGAGAAATGCTTTAAAAGAAGTGGCCAATCTCTCTGGATACCATTTGAAGAACGGGTAAGATACACAGATTTTTCTCTAGTGAGAATCTTTTTTCTTTTATAACTTTTTTTCTGCCGTAAAATACACATTTATTACTCATGTATGACTATAATTACAAGATTTCAGGACTTTATAATTTGTCTCAAGATTCTTCTTACAAATAATCACTTTATTTTCTTCAAAATAAATAATCTATAACCCTTTATATCTACAACCAAGAAGATCCAACTCTTCACTACTCAACTACATGCTACTATAAGAAATTTCACTAGTTTAAGGCGAACACGCAAAGAATCAACCGTTACATATCTCTTGTGATTTGTGTTGGTTTTGAGTTGACTCATCAATAGGCTTTATTTTACCTGTTTTACAGGGATGAGTCAAAGTTTATCAAAAAAATTGTTGAAAGGATATCTATAGAATTGAGCAACACCCGCCCAAGTGGTGATGAGAACAACCAGCTTGTTGGGATAGAATCTCGTGTTAAGGAAATGTATTTGCATTATTTAGATGTTGGATCGAATGATGTTCGCTTTATAGGGATATGCGGGATGAGTGGAATGGGCAAGACAACTCTTGCACGACTTATTTTTCAAAAGTACAATCATCTATTCCGAGCTAGAAGCTTTCTCGAAAATGTTAGTTTGGTTTCTAAAAGAAATGGTCTAGTTGCTTTACAAGAAAATCTCCTTTCTGATATGAAGTTGAAGGATGACCAAGAAAAATGGGATGTGCTTAAGGGAATTGATGTGATAAGGAATAGATTACGTTACACACAAGTTCTTATTGTTCTTGATGATGTGGATGAAAAAGAACAATTAGAAACATTAGCTGGGAACTGCAATTGGTTTGGACCAGGGAGTAGAATCATTGTGACCACTAAAGATAGACATTTGTTAATAAGACATGGAGTGCAAATTATATACCCGATTGAAGGACTACACAAAAAGGAGGCTTTACAGCTTTTTAGTAAAGAAGCCTTTCATGATCCTGATCAATGTGAAGACAAAGACTTTTCGGATCTATGCAATGACTATGTGAGTTATGCCGATGGTCATCCTTTAACTCTTAAAGTTTTGGGTTCCTCCCTGTTTGGAAAAGGAAGAGAGGTATGGAGAAGTTCTTTGAATAGATTACAAGTACTTCCTCATAGAGATATTGTAAAGAAACTCAAAATAGGTTTTGATGCATTGGGGGAGACAGAGAAAAAAATGTTCTTAGATATTGCCTGTTTCTTCAACGGGGAAGACAAAGATCGAGTAGTAGATTTATTGGAAGGTTCTGATTGCTTCCCTAACATTGATATAGAAACTCTTGTAGACAAATCTCTTATCACTATTTTGGGGAGAAAATTGTGGATGCATAGTTTACTACAAAGAATGGGTTGGGAAATTGTTCGCTGTGAATACCCAAAAAAACCTGGAAAACGCAGTAGATTATGGCGTCGTGATGAGATCCTTGAAGTTCTACGAGAAAAATCTGTAAGTGTAATAGTATAATAGCTACACACACACACACACACACACAATCTTCATTAACTTTGTTATTCTTGGTTACCAGGGAACATATAAGGTCGAAGGCATAATGTTAAGTACCTCGTCTCCACACCAAAAAGAAGACTTGAATCCTGAAGCCTTTTCAAATATGAAAAAACTTAGATTAATTAAAGCATGTGATGTGAACCTTCCACGGGGCCTCAATTCTCTCTCTAATGGGTTACAACTAATCGAATGGGACGAATATCCTTTAGGGTCTATACCGGAGAGTTTTCAACCAAGCAATCTTGTTGAGCTCATTATGCATCGCAGCAGCTTTCTGCAATTTCCAAGCAATCTGGTGAGATCTTTTTTCTAGAATAATTATTTTCTTTTTCTTTTTTTAATTTGGATTAATTTCTTGAAGACCTAATTTTCTCTATTTCTATATTGTTGGATCACAGAATTTAAACAAGTTGAAAGTCATGGACTTTAGCAGCTCTGAAAACTTGATGATGACTCCTGACTTCTCTGGATGCCCAAGTCTTCAAAGATTAATTTTTGAAGGTTGCACAAGATTGTACGAAGTTCACCCATCTATTGCAGCTCTCAATCAGCTTATTCTATTAAATCTCAAAGATTGTAAATCTCTGAGTAGACTTCCGCATAAGATCAACTTGGAATCATTGAATCTTCTGATCTTATCGGGTTGTTCAAGATTCGCTGAGTTTCCAGAGGTTGGGGAGAATATGAAGCATTTGTCAAAGCTTTATTTGGATGGGACTGCCATTGAGGCACTCCCATTATCAATTAGACTTCTAACTGGCTTGACATTACTGAATCTTGGAGAGTGCAAGAAGCTTTTGGTTTTTCCGAGTGTCATTTGTTGTTTACCTGCTCTTAAAACTCTCATTCTCTCCGGATGCAAAGGTCAACCTCCTTTCCCTGTTTTATTTTCAATTGGTGCACCCCTCACCTTGTCGTTGCCTAGTTTTTTTTCAAGGTTGACCTCTTTGGTAGCTTTAGATCTAAGTGGCTGCAATCTATTGGATGGAGCACTCCCTGACAATCTTAGCAGCTTAACCTCCTTGGAGTCTCTAAATTTGAGCAGAAACAATTTCACACGCTTGCCAGAGAGCATTTCTCAGCTTCCAAAGCTTAAGTTTCTTTATTTGGATAATTGTAGCAAGCTTCAGTTATTGCCAAATCTTCCCTCAACTACACAATTTGTAATGGCTCGAGAATGTATTTCACTCCAAAATTATTCCAATCAAGTTGTAGTGTCGACTTCAGGTGGAGGAGAATTCACTGTTATTAACTGCCTTAGCTTGGCTGCCAGTGAAGAAGGCATTCTAAGTGAGGTTTCCTTGCTAGATAGACACTTTCACCCACTGTGGATGGAGGTCTCTCTCTCTCTCTCTCTCTCATATATATATTCACAAACATATTAGAACATTTCTTTCCTCCTAATTTTTCCATTCTATAATATTGTACAGGAGCAAATTCATCAAAGTGAAGAATATCATGGCATTTCTCAGACTACAATTCCAATGTGGTTCAATCAAAACCTCGAGTCATCAATATCGATCCCATTACCATACGATCTCTCTAAAGATAGTAGTTGGAGAGGAATTGTGTTGCATACAGTGCTAGATACTGATGTTCAAGGCGTAACTTTGGCTAATGCCTCAAATAATTCTCATGAGTTGAAATGTAGCTTGGACATAGATGGAGGTCCTACAACTTTTTCCGTAGTCCTCCCTAAATACCAACGCATCCACGATCGTTCATTTGGACTTTGCCTATATATATCGCATGCGAGGCTTAGGAACCAACTAGACCAGTGCAACTGCTTCACTGCTCGATTTACATCCAACAACCCTAGTATTGTGATCAGAGGTTGTGGCGCTCGTATCCTCTACAAGCAAGATATGATGCAGTTCGTACAAATCGTAAGCCAGAAAAATTTTGGATGGAGACCTCTAGTATTAGACGTACATAGTCGTATTGACCTTGGGCCTTATGATGAATTCTATGCAGCTAGCCCGCAGGTAAGAGTTTATACCGTCACACTTGGGGACATTTGGACAATGAGACATGAAATTCTCAGAATTTTCAAACTTCTCATAATGTCAGTCCCAAACGTCAATCAAATATAAAATATTTTTCAATTTCAAATCTTTTAACTTTTTTATCTAATAGTTACCTAATCATTATTTAAATACAAAAACCAATGCAAATTTGAACCCCTCAATTTTTAGTTGCAAATGATGCTATGCATGTTGAAACTCTATGGCAAGCTAGATTAGGACCAGCTATTATATGCAGATATAGTTTTTTGATAACGCTAATTAACCATGTCATATAAATTTCAAAAGACATCTTTTAGCTATCTTTTGTCCATATTTTCTCCATTGACAGCCATCATTCATCTATATACAAGAAAAATCAGAAAAAAAAATTCCATTAATTTTGTCTGAACTACATGTACAACTGGCAGATGCATTGTAACATATATAGTTGTCAAATACAAAAGGTTTGTTGCATGTCATGAGGCGGTGACACCGGATAATTCTTCACCACATTGTCACTAAAACAGTTGTTTACAAACGTATCTTATACATAACAAGTTTAATATTCGCTACCTCTCTCTCTCTCTCTCTTATTTGACACTAAATTTCCATTTTTACAGGACTTTCATCCCTCCACTGGGTATAGTTCTTGTTTCCCTCCGAGTAAAGTTCAAGATTGGTTCACTCATCAAAGTTGTGGACAATCAGTGGCAATTGACATACCCCAAAGATTGTACTGTAATGATAATTGGATGGGACTTGTTCTATATGCGTCTTTTTCAATTCCCAGGGATCCAGAAACCCTCTTTGACAATTGTCAATTGCAAATGGGTATCCTTTATTTCCACATCAGTAAACATGCAATCAAGCGGTTTGTTACTCGAGGTGGATTTTGTTGGATAGGCTACATACCAGGTAATCAATTGACGGGTACGCTACATGATGACAGAAGCCACCTTGTAGCTTCATTTGTGAGTGATTGTCCAATCATTACAATGGAGAAATGTGGACTTCGTATTTTGTACAAGCATGATCAAGTACAATTCGAGCAAGAACTGAAACACTGCAATGATTTGTTTTCTGAGTACCGAGATTCCACGGGTCCTTTTATGGCTGCTCTAGAAAAAACAAATGAAACAACAGTTCCTGTCCACTCTAATAAGGACCTCAAAATTGATATATCGATAAGTTCCATTTATCGTCAAGAGAAGACTAATAAAACTCGCAGTAGAAGTAACCTTATGGTAAGAAATTTTTATGAGTCTTTGTTTTGCTTCAATATACCATATTTGAATTCTCCCTTTGTATATGTAATACAAATTCTCTCCTTTTGAGTAAAGTTCACCATATTTTCTATTTCTCTCCTTTTGAGTAAATTTCACAATATTTTCTATCTTTTACACAGGATCGTGTATATGATTCATGTTATCGTCCAAGTAAAATTCTAGAGTGGTTCACCCATCGGAGTGCCGACTCCGTTGTGACAATTCCTTTACCTCCAAATGATCGTACTTCTTGGATTGGACTTGCTCTTTGTGCTTCTCTTTCAGTCCCAGGGCATTCAAGTTACGTTGCTGACAATCTGGTTTCCCGACTTCCTTCCAGCCTCATTTGTGATCTGGAAACCGATATTGACAGTGTGGAACGTTTCCATACCTATTGCCTCACCGAAGATGATCTCAAGAAGTTGTTAAAGCTAGGTGGATTCATTTGGCTGTCTTATATACCACGCCGGTTTTTTCCAGATTTTATGGATGAATGCAGTTGGATTGATGCTTCTATCTCAACCGATTACCCAGGCTTGATGGTGCAAAAGTGTGGATTCCGTCTTTTGTACGATGAAGAAGAGCTAAATGATCAATTTGAGGAAACAAAAAGCCATTTCTCAAATGCTCCTGGTTATGACGAGGACGTCTGGGGGAAATTATATCATGTTGACCCGAAGAACTCTTGGGACACGCTGATCCCTTGCAACCTTAAATACTGTTGGAAGTTCTTTTTCAATTATTTTTTGTTTTCTTTTATAGAAAAGGCCGTTGGAAGTTCTTTATCATTATTTTTTGTTTTCGTTTTCTTTTATAGAAAAGACCCTTGGAAGTTTTTTTTCTATTGTTTTTTGTTTTCTTTTATAGAAAGGACCGTTGGAAGATCTTTTTTATTCTTTTTTTCTTTTTTTCTTTTTTTATATAAGAAAGACCATTGGAAGTTAATTTGTAATTCCTTTATGAAAATATTTAGATAAAAGAACTCCAATTATTTTAGGATATGACTTTTGATATTCTCAAGATTGAGTTGATGTATCTAGAATGAATTCTCTTTCTGGAAGTATAAATATGTATAGATGTCAGCTTATGCAACTGTGATGAAGAAAAAGAAAACGCAACATGATTTGCAGGTGTTGCATGCTGCGTATCATTTGATTGAGAATTCTCTTTCATTTGATTGAGTAGTACTGTCATTTGAATATTTTTACACCCCACATACACTATTTAAATTGACATCATTTAATAAAATTAAAATTTTACAAATTAAATTATATCATTTATATAGAATTATTCATATTTTCTCACCTTACTTCTTGAATCTGACAACAAAAGACAAGGGCACGTACACGTACGAGTTGATGAAAGAGTTGCAACAGCCTACTTCGATTATTTTGCGTAAGTCATCGTCCCTCCACTCATCTATCACATTATTGCAATTGACGGCAATGTCAACAAATTGCTAAGAGTATGGTCTTGCCATACTTTCTGAAAGAGTTAGAAATTAACCATAATTCACAACTACCCTAATGAACTCAGATCTGGACCACTTGATCCGAAACAGGGTGTAGTTATAATATTCAAATAGTTTATTTCCACTAGTGATCCAAATAATGTTCTTTTTATTTCATTATTTAGTTCTTTTTAAAGGCAATATATGTTATATTTATTATAGATTGTGTTATTAAATATGTGAATTGATTGTGGATTGATGTCCTATTGTTGTTTGAAAAAAAAAAACACTCAGTCATGAACTCTGTAGAATTTTAAATGATCTAGATTTTTATGTTTACTTGTACTAGTATAATTCGCTGCATATGAGCTACAAGGAGGGTGACTTTTCTGTGGATTGATGTCATATTGATTCTAATTAAGCTTGTTAAAAGCATGGCTCTCTCTGAAGGTCAAATTGTATTTGTGAAAAATAAACCAATCTGAATTTTGTTATTCTTTTCGTTCTTATGTTTCTAGGATAGAGCTATTAAACTTGTTTAAAGAATGGCTCTCTTGGGGCTTGTCATGGTATAGGAGAGGTGAGTATTTATGAAAGTTTGGATGAGCTTAGCATTGATTTCTATAGTTTTATGACTTTGGTACTTAGTTTAACGGCATGATTTCAGAGGCCACGCAAAATACAACCTGGTCTTTGTCTTTGAGGCAAAACCGACCAGACCAAATATTTCAGTCCGGACCGGACCAGATCAAATTCTAAATTGGTTAGTCTCGATCTCAAAATATGTGGACCGGACCCCTATATATTTTTTAAAAATATTTTTAATAATTTAATATATTATTTGTATATAGTAATTATATAAGTTAATGATATAATTTTCATCTAATTTATTATCATTGACCATATAAAATATTAAATAATATATGCTATCAATTAATAATAAATCATAAATCATGTGATAATATATGTCATTATATGTAAATAGTTAATACATTCATACATACTCTACTATTTACATTTAATTAGTGGCCTAATGGTTGAGATGATGTTTTATTGAGTTCAGCTCCAATTAAGGAGTAGTTTTTTAGATTTTGAGTTATCTGGTTATTTTGAGTTATTTTTTACTACGGACCTTTTTACCCTTTTTTCTCTCTACTCTGCTATGCTTCGAGGGTTTGCTTCTTAAACCCATGGTTGTCGCCGGGGGCCCCCCTGGGCCATCGGCGCCGTCTGGGTGGTTCGGTCCTTCGCTAGCATGGTGGCGCAGTCCCCGCAGCCACTACCGGAGGTGGATATCTTGTTTCGACCGGCCAAGCTAATAGATGGGGAACTTTGTGTGGTTTTCACCAAAAAGGAAGTGGAGCGTTCGGCTGCCCCCTTCATATTGTCCATGGTTATGAAATTTACCAAGCAACGTTCGTCTCTGGATGTGATTCGGACATTCATAAGGAGTAGATGGGGTTGGAGTCACAGCCCATCTCGACAATGTGAATGGCCCGAAATGTCTTCATGAGGTGCTCAAATGAAGATGACTTCGTGAAGGCTTTTTCAAGGGAAGCAACAGACATAAATGGAATGCCCTACCGAGGATTTCACTGGAAGCCAGAGTTTGATGAAGAATCTGAACCCTCGATGGTGTCGACATGGGTATTCCTACCGGGTTTGCCCCCAAATTTTTTCCACGAATCTTGTTTGAAAAACATTGTTGCTCCTGTTGGGCATTTCTTGCGTCGGGACAATGCTACGAAGTGTGCCACCCAAACAGATGGGGCGAAAGTGTGCTTGGAAATTGATGCGGCAAAATAACCTATCCATGGCATCTGGATAGGTACACCAAACCAGGAAAGGAGTTGGTGTGTGGAATTTGAATATGAGACTCTGCTTGCTTACTGCACTAGATGTAAAAATCAGGGTCATAATCTGAAATTATGTAAGTGGAAGGAAGGGCCAAAAAAATTTTTGGATTGGAAAGTGAATGAAGGTGACAAGCAGATGCAGGTTTGGAAGCCGACGTCTCAGAACCATAAAGAGAAACAAGTTGCAGAGGTAGGGCCGAATGGATCCTTAGTGGGTGTGGAAAATGTGGGTGAGGTTGAACCAAGTTTCTCAAAAGAGGGAAATGTTGTGGTTAACATAGGTGGTGTGGGGAGGTATTGGTGACAGCTCCTGAGGTGAACGGTGTAGTGGGGGTGATCGAGCGTCCTGAAAAAGAGGCCCTAACAAGTGAAAATAGCTTGCTCTTGCAGAATAATCATTGCTTGAGCTATGAGCAGGGGAACTTTGTTAATATCGATCCTGTTGCTGAGGTAGTAGGGCTACACGTTAGTCACCGGTTGGCACCGCTTGCCTCTAAGAATAATGCAGGGGATAACCATGTGAGAGGAAACCATGTTTCGATGGTAGAGGACCATGCAAAAAGCAACGTAATGGATTTACAGGTTTGTGCTATGACCCATTACAATCCTATTATTGATAATTTGGAGGTTGAAAAATTGCGTTCTGTGGAGTTGGGTGGAAACCATGATGAGATAGACGTCGTTTTAGAAGCAACTGGTTTCGGTTGCCAGGAAAAGGTGTCCTCTGCTGAGTTCGGCCTATTGGAGGCCAATCTGGATGTGGAGAGGGTGGAGATTTGCAGTAGGATGGGAGCAGAGGAGTTAGGTGAGCAGGTGACAGGGGATGGGGCTTTATTTCCGCCTGAGAGAATTGTTGAGGATTACATCTCAGAACCAGAGGAAGACAGAATAGAGCAACTATGCAAAAATAAAAAGTATTCGTCTGATGGAGATGTTATAACGGTAAAAGATGCAAGTAAGGGTGGACGAGCTCTCAGAAGCTCATCTTGGGTTCCTAGCAAGCCCTCTCGGATGAATTTATGATTTGTATGCCTTTGTTTTGGAATATCTGTGGTATTCGATCATCGCGGAGACGTCTATGTAAGTTGGTAAGGAAGTTTCAAGTTAATTTCATTATGATAGCTGAGCCTTTTGTGGATGAAAACTAGTTGGATGGTTTAAAGAATTGGTTGAAGTTTGATTATGGTTTTTCTAATCAAAGTGTTGGTGGGAAATTATGGCTGTTATGGAAAGATGGTTTAGAGGTTTCGATTCAATTTAGTGCTCAACATGTGTCTGTCTTGCTGAAGGATGCCTCTCATTCTGTTATGGTTTCTGTGGTCTATGCAAAATGCAGCCATATAGAGAGGCGTGATCTCTGGAGGTTGTTACATTTGGATGTCGTGCAAGTTCCCCATCTCCTTTCATGATTCGGTGTACCTATCCAGATGCCACGGACAGGTTGTTTTGCCGCATCAATTTCCAAGCACATTCTCGCCCTATCTGTTTTGGTGCCACACTCCGTAGCATTGTTCCGACGCAAGCAACGCCCAACAGGAGCAACAAAGTTTTTCAAACAAGATTCGTGGAAAAAATTTGGGGGCAAACCCAGTAGGAATACCCATGTCGACACCATCGAGGGTTCAAATTCTTCATCAAACTCTGGCTTCCAGTGAAATCTTCGGTAGGGCACTCCATTTATGTCCGTTGCTTCCCTTGAAAAAGCCTTCACGAAGTCATTTTCATTCGAGCACCTCACGAACACATTTCGGGCCATTCGCATTGCCGAGACGACGGGCTATGACTCCAACCCCCATCTACTCCTTATCAATGTCCGAATCACATCCAGAGATGGATGCTGCTTGGTAAATTTCATAACCATGGAGAATCTGAATGGGGTAGCTGAACGCTCCACTTCCTCTTTGGTGAAAACCAGACAAAGTTCCCCATCTACTAGCTTGGCTGGTCAAAACAAGATATCCACCTCTGGTAGCGGCTGCGGGGACTGCGCCACCATGCTAGCGAAGGATCGCAACCGCCCAGACGGCTTCGATGGCCCAGGGGGGCCCTCGGCAACAGCTATGGGTTCAAGAAGCAAGCCCTTGAAGCGTAGGCTCTAGGGGTGGCAATATGTGACACGACCCGTTAACCCAATACGAACACGACACGATAAAAGCGGGTTAGGGTTTAGCCTTAACGGGTTCGGGTCAAAACGGGTTGACCCGTTAAGACACGATTGCTTAACGGGTCACTAAGGGGTCAACCCGTTATGACCCATTATAACCCGTTAAGACCCGTTAAGAAAATGAAAATTACCGTTTTACCCTTAGACCTAAACTCAAAAAACCCTAAGTACACTTAAGTTCACGCCGCACGGGCACCCCCCAGGCCCCCCTCCCACTCCGAGTCTCCAGTTCTCCTCTCCCTCCAGTTCTCTTCTCCCCCTCCCTCTCCGAGTCTCCAAGTGCTAAGTTGCTAACCCATGCCGGCCCCCCTTCCAGCAGTTCTCTTCACTGTGACTCGCGGCCTCGCCACCCCTCTTGGCCTCGACTTCGACCAGGTAGGTAGTAACCCACGCCGCCCTGAGTCCTAAGTCTCCAAGTGCTAACCCACACTGACCCCCCTCCAGCATTTCTCTTCACGGTGAATCGCAGCCTCGCCGCCCCTCTTGGCCTCGACTTCGACCCAGTAGGTAGTAACCCACGCCGCCCCGAGTCCTAAATCTCCAAGTGCTAACCCACGCTGACCCCCCCTCCAGCATTTCTCTTCACGGTGAATCGCGGCCTCGCCGCCCCTCTTGGCCTCGACTTCAACCCAGGAGGCAACTCACGCCGCCCATTGCCTACTGTAAGTCAATCCAACCAAGATTTTTGGGTATTGTTTGTGTATTTTTTTCCTTAGCATTTAGATCTCGTTGGTCTGTATTGTTTGGTTGCCGAGAAAAAAGAAAAAAAGATGGGAATTTCCTTGGATTAAAAATATATGGGAAAACATTGGTCTGTGACTTTGTGACTCTGTATTGTTTGGTTGCCGAGAGTATATATTGATTAAATGGTCGTATGTCTGAGTCTATCTAGTTAGAATCTACTTCATCGACCATGGCTTTAATCAATGAGATGGATCCCGGCTACAAATCACAAAATTATAAATTAACCTGGTTAATTAGTACATGATCATCAGCTGTTATAATTTGTTTAATACTCAATACATAGCTTGGTTCTAAACAACTAGCAAAACTTGAAGGTTAAGTCCTCCTACTACCTGAATGTAATGCTTGGCAGAAGCATCACGGGGAGCCTTTCCCATAATACTATTAGTAGAGACTTTAATCCTGCTGGAAGGTTTAAAACTTGAGTCAAATTTAAGTTAAAGGTTTTGAGATATCTGTAATATTGAACCTCGACTCTAAAATCATCATGAACATCCCATATCTCATACATACTGCATATATATAAAAAGCTTAGTTACAATAAAGAGGAAATTCTCAAACCGTAGTTGATCTTTGTATTCTTAATTAAACATTTTTTTTATGATAATCATGTGTGAAACATTTCTTGGTTTCCACTTTTTGGACAATATCCTGACAAATTAAGAATGAAGTTAATCGCTATTTAGTATGGATTGTAAGCAGTTTCATGATGTTGTAAAATATATATATATATTGTTGTGTGGTTATCATCTTGTTAATTAAAAACAGAAAACCCAAATAGATACCTTAAAACTAGTATAATTAAATCTCACTAGCTAATATATAAAATTAATAAAGAAATTCCACGTCTAAGATAAAGGAAAGAAAAGAGCTAGCACATAATTACACACACACATTAATCCTAATGTTTGTGGCCAGAAGTGGAAACAAAAGTAGAGAATATCAACCAACATGCATATATATATAATCTTTGATCATCCTGCAGTGTTACATTTGTTCTTGTTGTTTGTTGTCAGATGAGTTCGGCAGCAGGTGAAAATGAGGATTTGATTGTTACAAGAAGAAGTTAAATTGGACGAGTTAATCGAAAATGTAATAGAGTTGGAGAACAACAAGGACAAGGACTTCGAGGACGCTCCACCTCCTTCTTCAAGCTCTAAATTTGCTTAGATTTATGTTTTTATTATATTTGGCATTGTAACATTAATATATTTACTATGTGTGTTTTGTTTATTATATTTACGATGTAATTTTAATATATTATTACAATGTGTGTGGATCATATATTTGGATTGTAATTTTAGACTTGTAGTTAATTTTTAATTTTTTATAGATATTATTTATATTTAAATATTTATATAAAATCAATCAGGTCAAACGAGTCGTGTCGTGTCGTATCGTGTCTGTTCAACCCATTATCGTAAACGGGTTAAAACGGAACGGGTCGTGTCGTGTCGTGTCGTGTTAATTTATTTCTGATTCATTAACGTGTCATAACGGGTCGTGTCGTGTCAACCCGTTATCGTATCGTGTCGTGTTCGTGTTTAAAATTTTGACACGAAATCCTTAACGGGTCGTGTTCGTGTTGACCCATTAACTGTAATGTACATACCTCAACACGACACGAACACAACCCGTTAACACGATTTGACACCCCTAAGCGTAACAGAATAGAGAGAAAAAATGGTAAAAAGGTCTGTGGTAAAAAATAACTCAAAATAACCAGATAACTCAAAATCTAAAAAACTACTCCTTAATTGGAGCTGAACTCAATAAAACATCATCTCAACCATTAGGCCACTAATTAAATGTAAATAGTAGAGTATGTATGAATGTATTAACTATTTACATATAATGACATATATTATCACATGATTTATGATTTATTATTAATTGATAGCATATATTATTTAATATTTTATATAGTCAATGATAATAAATTAGATGAAAATTATATCATTAACTTATTCTATGTTTCATTATTCTTTTGATCATGATTTCTGATGGAGGATGATATTAACAAAATTATGGTAAAAAATTACTGTCCTGCCTGTAATTTCTTGCGGTTAACAACATTTCCATGGCTAGCTTGATGCATTAACAACAGGTGCTTCTGGCTACATCAATATGCATTTGAGCTGTAAAGGTCTTAGTTAATCAAAATGCTATTATCAGATCAATTCTATAAGGTTGGTTTCGGTGTTTATGATCTCTTTAATTCTACAAGTACGGTCTAGTTTTATTGGATTGCATGTTTGCTTTAACGTCGTCATTTGTACTATGTTTTTCCTTCTTGATCATGTACTGCTACCATACAATTGAACCACCTAATTTAATTGGATAATTAGATAGAATCTCTATTTTACCAGAAACGATGACACAAAACGCACAAACAAAATAATACATGTAAAATTCTCGTTAAAAAACCTTTAGCTAGATTCTCTGTCTCAAAATAGGAAACCCTGTTTTATCAATCACCAAAACCCCTATTAGGACCTTCAACATAAATTAATGTCTTCTCAAAACTAAAAAATAAAATTTAAAAAAAAAATCACACGCTCCAGCGTCCACTTGATCCTTATCATTTATACTAAAAATAATTCAGCCATTATTTTTTTTTTATAAGTAATGATACATACAATCGTAGAGTCATATGCAAACACCTCGTAATCGTTTTGATAAAGGTTGGGGTTTACTATTAAAAAAAAAAAATTTCATATGGATCTCGTATTATTGCAAATATGATCATTTCTTTTCTTTTCTTTTTTGTCATTTTCAAACTCCTTTGTGTGGTTCCGATAAACATTTGTCCTTTATTGATACAAAAGAAACATTACATGAGGGATTAGAATGAATCAAGATATAAATGAAACCCATTAATTAAATAGAATTATAAATGTCCAAGTTGTACAAATCTAGGGATTTTATAAGAGTAGTGCACACCCACATGTGGATTTCACCAATGGGTGCTACCGACAAGGCCAAATGACTTTTTTCTTGCTTTTTTTTTTTTTTTTTTTCCTTTTTTTATACCTTTCAACATTTAAAAAAATATCACAATATCATTAAAAAAATGCTTTCTTAATTATTAAGTAAAAAAAAAAATCATCGGTGGGATTCCACCGGTGGACTAAGCATTATTATTTTTATATCCGTCAAAGTCTCAAATAAAGGGTTTTTGGATGACCAAGAATACTGTTGAGTATAGGAAGTATGCATGTTGATGCAGAGATCAGGGATCACGTGCGTTTATAAGCAGTAGTAACAAACCAATTCAATTGAGTATTTCAAAAATAGTTACTATTTATGATCTCATTAAAAGACGGAAACAAAATGAAGAGATGTTGGTTGGATGGCATCATGTTGACATCCCCACAATTGGCTTTGAACAAACATACAAGAATTGATGGAATCGTGGATGTAAGAACAGGACCTTTAAGAAAGAAAGGGGAAAAGCCCGGTCCCCATGTCTTGGTGTAAGCCGTATAGAACATTCAAAATTAAGTTGGGCTTATTTCCTTTAGGTGGGCTGGATTTGATTGCACATGGTTGGATTTATTTCTAAATTCCGCTGGAGTTGTTAATGAGCTTGAACTTATGTTTATATTAGATTATGCAATGTAAGTAATTTAAAGTGTGTGGCTAATAGAGCTGAAAAATAGGCTGCATTGGTTTCTGTCTCAGATGTTTTCGCAGAAGATTTAGGATTGAGGAATCTTCTCATCGTCATTTGTGAAAAGTGGAGAGATAGAGAGATAGAGAGAATCTTCCACCTTCGCAGTATGAATTAGAAAATAATGTTTCTATGTAGTATGATATAATTCCTTGTTCATACCAATCTTCCACCTTTGCCGGGTTTCATTCTTCTCTCTGCCACACCTCCTCTCCTCGACCTTTGTAAGCATTTCTCTTTTGTTGTATTTTTGTTCTTTGACATGCTGCAGTGTCGGGAATCCTAGACTGCATGGATTTGTTGATTTTTTTTCTGTAGTTTTTTTTTTCAGCTTCTTGGTGTAATGGGGTTCTGAGTCGAGTGCTTTATGATTCGGCTATAATGGATGCCTGTATTTGCTATGAAACTTGTCTATTTGACTTGATTTTGATTCCTTTGCCTTGATCTCTAGAGTATAAAGTGTATAATTATCATACCCTTTTGTCGGATTGTCTTCTTCTCGTCAATTTTGACTCTATGCACATATTGATTTGTGCTACCACATAGTTGTTCATAATTTTTTTTTTCTAATATCTTAAATTTTTGTTTGAAAAAAAAAAATTCAATCATGAACTCTGTAGAATTTTAAATGATCTAGATTTTATGTTCACCTATACTAGTATAATTCGCTGCATATGAGCTACAAGGAGGGTGACTATTTTGTCGATTGATGTCATATTGATTCTAATTAAGCTTGTTGAAAGCATGACTCTCTCTGAAGGTCAGATTGTATTTGTGAAAAATAAAACAATCTGAATTTTGGTATTCTTTTCATTCTTATGTTACTAGGACAGAGCTATTAAACTTGTTGAAAGAATGGCTCTCTCTGGGGCTTGTCACGATACAAGGGAGGTGAGGATCCATGAAAGTTTGGATGAGCTTAGCATTGATTTCTATAGTTTTATGACTTTGGTACTTATTTTAACGGCAAAATACAACTTGGTCTTTGTCTCATATTTGATTGTGCTTCCCTAATCTATAAAAATATTTAAATTTCTCAATAATGAATTGAATCAATCATTTAAAGTGGATTTGCATGGTTGAAAGGCAACGCCAACTATGGCCCTTGGAAAATCATCTAGGTAGTCCTATTTGCTTAATTTCATTTTTAACCGTTATATAATTCTCTATTATTGAGTTTATAAAGATAGTACTAATGATTTTTCCTTACATGCAGCATCTGAAAAGTAATTCAAATGAAGAGCTGTGAATTTGATGTAGAGATCGCAAGAGGGGCAGAGATTCTTTATCGGAAACCACTTGATGAGGCTCAACCACAAGAGGCTCATAAGAGCTGTGAATTTAATGGAGAGGTCTCCAGAGGGGCAGAGATTCCTGATTAGGAACCACTTGATGAGGCTCAACCCCAATTCATATGAACATAGTCAACAAGATCCTTCCAGATTTAAACACCACTGTGAATTGTGGAATTAGGCTGTGAATTGTAACACTGCTGCATCCGAGTGTTTTAATTACTTCTTGTTGTTGTTGTGGAATTGTTTGGCAGTATTTTAATTTTGGAATGATGCTGTGAATTGTGGAATGATGCAGTGTTTTACTTATTGGTGCAATTAGATATTGTAATTTCATTGTCTCTAGTGTAGAAGAGTTGTTTTGTTTGGATTTTTAGAATTTCTCTACTAATCATATGTTAATTATAATTTGATTATTAATTAATATATGATTGGTAGAATTTTAAAATATGACAAAAATAAATTAGAAAAAAAAATATTAAATTAGTAATAGTTTATTATTATTTTAGCTAATATATAGATAATCCAACGAGAGAATAAGTTTTTAGTGAAATAGTCAAAGGTAAAATTATGTGATATTATGCAAATTATGACTTTACATTTGCATAATCCAATGAGAGACGAGGAATAATAGGACTATAAATAATTAGACAAGTAAATCTAACCGAACCGGACCAAATTTTGAATTGGTTGCTTGGAAGTGAGAAGTTCTTGCTTTTTATAATGTTTTGATGGGACTCTAATTGTATAATTAACTAGTTCTTTTTTAATATAGATCATGTGACTTGGGCTTTCCGTTGGGGTGTTACACCCATACACGTACGAGTTAATGAAAAATCTCTCCTATACGTGGACTTGCTACTTCTATTACTTTACATAAGTCATCCTCCCCCCCACTCATCTATCACATTATTGCAGCACAGATATACCAGAAACAACTAGTATTTGAAATATAGAAATGTTCCATTTGCAAAAGAATATAGTAAAAGTAGACTTATAAATTAACATGATTTGTTATGGTATGTTGATTGGGTGCCGCAATAATGTATTGTGGTACGGAAGTTATGTAGAAGGAAGCTCCCATGTTGATTGTTTGAGGAGAGACCAGAAAGAAACAGGGGCTTAATAGGATGTGCAAGAAATGCTACAAACTGCTAGTTTACTAACGCTCTGTCTCTATTTCCCACATGGTACTTTCTAAATTTTTTCCTTCGTTGATACAAGAGAACATCATAGGGATAGGAATGAATCGGGATATAAATGAAATCCATTAAATTGAATTATAAATGTCCAAGTTGTACAAATCTGGGGTATTTATATCAGTCAATATCTCAAATAAAACGTTTTTGGATGAACAAAAATGTCGATTAGAGGAAGTATGCATGTTGATGCAGAGAGCAGGGATCATATACGTTAAGCAGTAATAAACTACTGCAAACCAAAACAATTGAGTTTTTCAAAGCAGTGCTGCTACGTACAGTCCCATGCGGGGACTCCTTTGCAGTCCTAATACGTGTGCACGTGATTTCTATTCGAATGATCAAACTGCCCCTGCTTTTATTTGAGTGACAAAACAACGAAAATGAAGTGGAATCAAAATCTGGACATTTCCCTCTCTTGAATCTGTGTCCACTGCCAATCGCCGGCTTCCTCCACTAGTGGTCGAGTGCTCAACTGCCCATTGCCGGCCTTCTCCACCATCGACGGAGTCTGACTGGCTGTGTCCCCTCCACTGCCCATCGCCGGCCCCCTCCACCATTGACGAAGTCGCTAGGTTTGTGTCCTCCACAGCCCATCGCCGTCCTCCCCCACCATTGACGGAGTCACTGGGTCCATGTCCTCCACTGCCCATCGACGTCCTCCTCAGGCTCCTCCACCATCGACGGAGCACGTAAGGAATTTGTAAGCCATACATAAATTTGTTAGCTTGATCTAGTTTGTTCCTCTGTTTTTTTACCTATTCATTTCTGCTATCTGAGCTCAAATAGAAGCTCTCCAAGCCTATCGATGTCTAAACTACAAGGATAGATCTGGCTATGTTCTGGAAAGAAATATAATATCATCATGTGTTGAGCTCTCTTCTCTCTCTCTGTTTCTCTTTTCTTGTGAACCAGAACTTTTATATTAAAATATTTTCACCAATAGTTACTAGATATATTGGACCGTAGCTCTTTACTTTTCATATCATAGGGCAGACTTGCAGGAGGGATCCTTTGGTTTAACCACATCTATCCATCCATCCCTGTAAGTTTCCATGTCCATGTTCGAAAATGCACTTTTCTTATTAACAAAAGAGCAAAGAAAAGAATTGCGTTCAAACTTTCAAACACAGTTAGAATCAGTAGACAACTTCTGCACACATAAATACATCTTAAGCCCCCCAAAAATTGAAGAACAGATAAATTCGGAAAAAAATCAAATTAACTAGTTTCTGATATCAGTTATCAACAACATTGTTTGTCTTTCAATAACTAAATAATATATATATTAATCTTTGGTAAAATCTCACATGTATTGATCCCTATTCCTTGGGGTTATGTACAGGAAATCATTTGTCTCCCCTGTTGATCGTGGCTGTTAGAGCTCAAATCGACTTTAATTATAATTTTTAGATATCCTTTAGATTTAGGCTTGTGCTTTGTGATGTTAGAATCAGCAAGTGTGATTTTTTCTTTGGAACACAAGTTGTCTTTACCGTATAAAGTTTTTTTAATTTAATATTGTGCTTAATTTTTTAATTATTTCGCAAGATTGGGCAAAAACTTTGTAACTTCATAACTCTGACTCCATCCGTCATTCGCTCTGGCTCCGACTGTACTCAGATTCTATCGAAATCGAAGTCAGAGTTGGAGGGTGAAAAATAGTCAGAGTCAGAATCGGAGTTTGGAGTCGAACTAGACTCTGAATCCGATTGTTATAATTAATACATTATATATTGTAATATAAGTGATAAAAGGCTGAGTAGCCTAATGGTTGGGACAGTATTTTGTAAGCTACATGACCTGTTTGGAGCCCCCACAAGACTGAATTCATTAACTTTTTATTTTATATATTTTTTTAAGAAAATCTTAAAACGATGCATTTTTCTCGTCCTATATATTCATCTCTTTAATTTCAGCAAACCCTCCGCATTTGGTTCTCCTCAATCTTTATTTTGTCTCTCAACTTCTTATAGAAGATTTGTTTGGATCTTGGGAAAGTGTGAGTAGGTAAGAAAGGAAGTGTTACATGAGCTATAAAGAGATTTAATAAAAGTAAACCACAAATTAAAATGACTTTATATGATATGTTAAATTTATTTTTTAATAAAAATAACTTTACAATATTCTAACGTACAATACGATCAAGTCACATTAATTTATGGGTTTAATTTTATGGAATGTCTTTATGGCTAAAGTATTTTTTCGGTTCTTTAATTAATCAATTTATAGAATGATCATGTATTTTTTTAATGTCTAAATTCATCGGTCAATAGTTGAATCATCGCAGGTGGTTCTTTTCTACAATCTACGATGTCAACACCACATGAAGGGAAGGGAGGACAGTTATGGGATCTGTATGTTTCTTCTTGTTCGGCCGAAAGAAGCAACAGTACGAGGAATGAGAGAAGAAAACAGAGAAGGAGACAGATCAAGCCATATCCCAATTAAATTCGCAATTCACCAGCAACAACCTATTACTCTTGAGAGACAAAGAACTTGTAGAACTGTATCCATCCATGTTCCGTGGGAGATTCCTCGGCAGAAATCTATTAATCAATGCAGCCAAGAATGAAGCCAAAGAAGACTCTCCAAATATTGACCCAAAGTCAAAGGATCAAGCTGTAAAGATACAGCACAAGGATAATTAAGCCTGATATCATATCTCAACATCATGGCCAGTACTGTACACTTGAATATGTGTGGAGAATGGAATCATGGCCACAAGTATACGATTACTTTCACTTTTAAAAGGCCTGTGACTACTTGGGTTGAAATTAAAGTAGATTCTCGTTTTTTCCTCTGTTCACACCTAAATATGTGTGGAAAATAATATACAATTACTTTCACTTTTAAAAGGCGTGTGAAAATACTTTTGTTGAAAGTAGTGCAGATTTCTATTGTTCCGTTTGGTCACACCTGGAAATGAGCAGATTTCAGTGTTAGCATGAGTTCTGGGGAAGAGTTAATTGAGGGCTTGCTTTTGTATTGTATATCCTTCATAATCTAAACTCGAAGATGCTTAATTAGCTAAGCCAAGTGTCCGATATGGCTTTCACCAGCAATATTCAAACAACCCCATCATCTTCTTCCTCTTGTTCCGAACACCAATGGAAATATGAAGTTTTCCTCAGTTTCAGAGGTGAAGAAACCCGTGAGACATTTACCAGCCATCTATGTAGTGAGTTGCGTGAGAAATTGATCTACTATTTTAAGGATGATGCAAGACTGGAGATCGGAAGACCCATTAAGAAGGAACTCTTGGATGCAATAGAGAAGTCAAGAATGGCGGTCATCATTATTTCAAAAGATTATGCATCATCCACATGGTGCTTGGAAGAACTGGTAAAGATTCTTGAATGCATGAAAGATAGAAAGATGAAAGTTTTGCCGATTTTCTATCACGTAGATCCTAGAGATGTGCGGAAACAGTTGGGGACCTTTGGATCTGCCTTAGCTGACCACAAGAAAAAACTTGAGAACAAATACAAGGTGCAGACTTGGAGAAATGCTTTAGAGGACGTGGCCAATCTCAAAGGACACCATTTAGAGAAGGGGTAAGATACACAAAATTTTCTCTAGTTGGAAGCCTTTTTCTTCTTTAATTATTTTTCTCGTTTTGGCTGTAAAATACACATTTATTACTATATGACTATGGTACTTACAAGTTTTAAGGATTTAATTAAATAAAGTTGATTAATCACGGGTGTGAAAAACTTCTATTCGGACCCTGCATGCAGTTCTGTGAGTCTTCTCGTTTTGGTCTACAATGCTTTTCTTCAATTTTAGTTTGGATACACAATACCACTGTCTCATCTCATCTTAAACAATTCAACATTTTCAAATCCTAACAATATTTTATTCAACTACTATTCAAAATATCTCATCTCATCTCAGGGGCTATCCAAACCTAGCTTAATTATTCTCAGTCACCTAGATTTCTTCTTCCATCTGTTTCTTTTCTGCTGCTTGATCTTAAATGACATCTTCAAATTAGCTCTTTCATTCATCAACAACAAAAATCACTTGCACATGCATCACTAAGGTTTCTCGTTCTTCTCGGTGTTAAGCTTGGAGACAAAGCATTTGATCAGGTTAATTGATGTAAAAGTTGGAGCTGATTATGACCTAGTATAGTAGGAGAGATTTCTTGCGTAGCTTTAAAGTCATTATTTTCTTTTCATTTTCTTGATTTTAGAATTCTTCATTGAAGGTATTGACTTCTGTAATCCCACAAGGCATTTTCATTAAAAAGATCACATTCTTACAAATAATCACTTTATCTTCTTCAAAATAAATAATCTATAGCCCTTTTTATCTACAATCAAGAAGATGCAATTTTTCACTAATCGATCAAACATGTTGTGTAAAACTGGAGTTTACACCACATATGAACCAAAGATATTGGACCCATAAAAATATAGTGAACAACATGTTTTATGATTAAAAATGTGACATCAATATTCCCCTTCCAACAAATTGATTAAAGCAATTAGATGTGCCAAATTTTAAAGCAAATATTGGTCAACTATGCTACTATATTAAATTTCACTAGTTTAATGTGAACATGGAAATAATCAACCCTTACATATCTCTTTGCGATTTGTGTTGGTCTTGATCGATCAGTTGAATCATCAATAAAATAAACTTTATTTGTTTATTTTACAGCGATGAGTCGAAGTTCATCAAAAGCATTGTTGAAAGGATATCTATAGAATTGAGCAACACCCTGCACGCAAGTGGTGATGAGAACGACCAGCTTGTTGGGATAGACTCTCGTGTTAAGGAAATGTATTTGGATTATTTAGATATTGGATCGAATGATGTTCTCTTTATAGGGATATGCGGTATGAGTGGAATGGGCAAGACAACTCTTGCACGAGTTATTTTTCAAAAGTGCAATCATCTATTCCGAGCTAGAAGCTTTCTCGAAAATGTTAGTTTGGTTTCTAAAAGAAATGGTCTAGTTGCTTTACAAGAAAATCTCCTTTCTGATATGAAGTTGAAGGATGACCAAGAAAAATGGGATGTGCGTAAGGGAATTGATGTGATAAGGAATAGATTACGTTACACAAAAGTTCTTATTGTTCTTGATGATGTGGATGAACAAGAACAATTAGAAAAATTAGCTGGGAACTGCAATTGGTTTGGAGCAGGCAGTAGAATCATTGTCACCACTAAAGATAGACAATTGTTAATCACACATAGAGTGGAAAGAATATACCGGATTAAAGGACTACACGAAGAAGAGGCTTTACAGCTTTTCAAACAAAAAGCCTTTCATAACCCTGATCAATGCCAAGATCAAGACTTCTTGGATCTATGCAATGACTATGTGAGTTATGCCGAGGGTCATCCTTTAGCCCTTAAAGTTTTGGGTTCCTCCCTGATGGGAAAAGGAAGAGAGGAATGGAAAAGTTCTTTGAATAGATTACAAGTACTACTTCCAAATAGAGATATTCAACATAGACTCAAAATAGGTTATGATGCATTGGGGGATACAGAGAAAAAAATGTTTTTAGATATTGCCTGTTTCTTCAACGGGGAAGACAAAGATCGAGTAATAGATTTATTGAAAGTTACTTCTGATTACTTTCCAGAAGCTGATATAGCAACTCTTGTAGACAAATCTCTTATCACTATTTTGGGGAGAAAATTGTGGATGCATAGTTTACTACAAAGACTGGGTTGGGACATTGTTCGCCGTGAATACCCAAAAAGACCTGGAAAACGCAGCAGATTATGGGATCGTGATGAGATCCTTGAAGTTCTACGTGAGAAATCTGTAAGTGTAATAGTATAATAGCTATACACTCACACACAATGCTTGTGATTGTTTGTTGCATGCACAGTTCCGATTATTTATTTTGTTATTTTTTATTACCAGGGAACATATAAAGTCGAAGGCATAATGTTAAGTACCTCGTCTCCACACCAAGAAGAAGACTTGAATCCGGAAGCCTTTTCAAAAATGAATAAACTTAGATTAATTAAAATATGTGATGTGAACCTTCCACAAGGCCTCAATTCTCTCTCTAATGGATTACAACTAATGGAATGGCGCGAATATCCTTTAAGGTCCATACCGAAGAGTTTCCAACCAAGCAATCTTGTTGAGCTCATTATGCATCGCAGCAGCTTTTTGCAATTACCAATGGATTTTCTTGTGAGATCTTTTTCCTAGATTTATAGTTTTTTTTTTCATTTTTTTTTTTAATTTGGAGTAATTTCTTGAAGATATAATTTTTCTATTTCTATAATATTGCATCACAGAATTTAAACAAGTTGAAAGTCATGGACTTTAGCAGCTCTGAAAACTTGATGATGACTCCTGACTTCTCTAGATGCCCAAGTCTTCAAACATTAATTTTTGAAGGTTGCACAAGCTTGTATGAAGTTCACCCATCTATTGCAGCTCTCAATCAGCTTATTCTTTTAAATCTCAAAGATTGTAAATCTCTGAGTAGGCTTCCGCATGAGATCAACTTGGAATCATTGAATCTTTTGATATTATCTGGTTGTTCAAGACTCGCTAAGTTTCCAGAGATTGGGCAGAATATGAAACATTTGTCAGAGCTTTATTTGGATGGGACTGCCATTCAGGAACTCCCATTATCGATTCAACATCTAACTGGCCTGACATTACTGAATCTTAGAGAGTGCAAGAAGCTTTGGGATTTTCCTAGGGTCATTTGTTTTTTACCTACTCTTAAAACTCTCATTTTCTCTGGATGCAAAGATCAACCTCCTTCCAATGTTTTATTTTCAATTGGTGTACCCGTCACCTTGTCGTTGCCTAGCTTTTTCTCAAGGTTGACCTCTTTGGTAGCTCTAGATCTAAGTGGCTGCAATCTATTGGATGGAGCACTCCCTGACAATCTTAGTGGCTTAACCTCATTGGAGTCTCTGAATTTGAGCAGAAACAATTTCACACGCTTGCCAGAGAGCATTTCTCAGCTTCCAAAACTAAAGTTTCTTTATTTGGATAATTGTAGCAAGCTTCAGTTATTGCCAAATCTTCCCTCAACTACACAATTTGTAATGGCTCGAGAATGTACTTCACTCCAAAATTATAACAATCAAGTTGTAGTGTCGACTTCAGGTGGAGGAGAATTCACTGTTATTAACTGCCTTAGCTTGGATGCCCGTGAAGAAGACATTCTAAGTGAGGTTTCCTTGCTAGATAGGCACTTTCACCCATTGTGGATGGAGGTCTCTCTCTCTCTCTCTCTCTCTCTCTCTCTCTCTCTCTCTCTCACTCTCACATATATATATTCACAAACATACTAAAACATTTCTTTCCTCCTAATTTTTTCGTTCTATAATATTGTACAGGAGCAAATTCATCAAAGTGAAGAATATCACTGCATTTCTCAGACTGCAATTCCAATGTGGTTCAATGAAAAATATGGGTCATCTATATCAATCCCGTTACCATACGATCTCTCAAAAAATAGTAGTTGGAGAGGAATTGTGTTGCAGATAGCTACGAATGTTCATAGAGTCAAAACTTTGGCTGATGCCTCAAATAATGTTCACGAGTTGATATGTAGCTTGGACATATATGGAGGTCTTGCAACTTGTTCCTTAGTCTTCCCTAAATACCAATGCAGCAACGGTGGTTCATTTGTACTTTGCCTATATATATCGCATGCAAGGCTTAAGAACCAACTGGACCAGCGCAACTGCGTCACCGCTCGGTTTACATCCAACAGCTCCAATATTGTGATCTCACGTTGTGGCGCTCGTATCCTCTACGAGCAAGATATGATGCGGTTCGTACAAATCTTAAGCCAGAAAAATCTTGGATGGACTCGTATGTTATTTGTAGCACAAGCCGACTATTCTTCTCTCCCTGACAATGAATTCTACACAACTGGCCCGCTGGGAAGGATTTAAACCCTCAAACTTTGGGACGTTTGGACAATTATGAGATATGAAATTCTCAAAATTTTTCAATACTTCTCATAATTTCATTCTCAAATGTCACTTAAATATAAACTAATTTTCAATTTCAAATCTTCAACTTTTTGAGCTGATCATTATCTAAATTTTTCCAGTTTTGAATATCAATTAGTTAACTTTATTTGCCCATTTTGTTCTTGAAAATAGCGTAAAGAAAAGTTAGGAAGATTATCCACATCCATCGATGAAAAGTAGCAATCATCATATATAATAATTTAATAAAGTTTTAAAAAAATAGAAAAATATAAAGAAAAAAAAAATCCAATATCATCCAAACTCAGATAAAAGAGAAAAATAGAAAAGGAAAGGAAAATTACATAATTAAGTTGTACAAAAATTATATAAAATACTATATAAAAAGATAATTATATGTATATATGTATTTCAGTCAGTTCGGTCAGTCCAGTCCTAAAAACCCATAACTTAGGACAGGACCAAAAACTGAAATGTTGATAATTGATGAATCAAAACCGACCATTAGTGTTATCGGACCGACTGAACCGTCCGGTTGAATTTTCCATTCTGGACTGGTTAGCTTACAACCCTAGAACAAGATGGTGAGACTGTGCAACGGTAGTAATATCCCCAAGGGCATGGATTTCCTTTAGCTATCTTATGTCCGTATTTTCTCCATTGGCAACCATTGTTCATCTATATACAAGAAAAATCAGGAAAAAAAAAATTCCATTAATTTTGTAACCAGACGTACAACTTGATGTATTATAACATATATAGTTACCAATTAATACAAAAAGTTTGTTGCATGCAGTCATGAGGTGGTGACACGGGATAATTCTTCACCACATTTTCACTAAAATGGTTGTTCTCAAACGTATCTTATAAATATCAAGTTTAATATTGGCTAGATCTCTCTCTCTCTCTCTCTCTCTCTCTCTCTCTCTCTCTCTCTCTCTCTCTCTCTCTCTCTCATTTGACACTAAATTTCCATTTTTACAGGACTTTCATCCTTCCACTAGGTATAGTTTTTGTTTCCCTCCGAGTAAAGTTCAAGACTGGTTCACTCATCAAAGCTGTGGACACTCAGTGGCAATTGACATACCCCCAAGATTGTACCGTACTGATAATTGGATGGGACTTGTTCTATATGCTTCTTTTTCAATTCGCAGGGATCTAGAAACCCTCCTTGACAATTGTCAATTGCGAATGGGTCTGGGTGAAGAAATCCTTTCTTTGCACACCAGTAGACATGAAATCAATCGGTTTGTTACTCGAGGTGGCTTCTGTTGGATAGCCTACATACCAAGTAATCAATTGACGTCTGAGATAAGGAACAGCAGCCACATTGCAGCATCATTTGTGAGTGATTGTCCGATCATTACAATGGATAAATGTGCACTTCGTCTTTTGTACCAGCATGATCAAGTACAATTTGAGCAAGAACTGAAACACTGCAATGATTTGTTTTCTGAGTACCAAGATTCCATGGGTCCTTTTATGGATTATCTAGAAAAAACAAATGAAAAAACAGTACCTCTCCACTCTAATAAGGACCTTGAAATTGAAATATCGATAAGGGGCATTCCTAGTCAGAAAGAGACTAATAAAACTCGCAGTAGAAGTAACCTTATGGTAAGAAATTTTTATGAGCCTTTGTTTTGCTTCAATATACCATATTTGAATTCTCCCTTTGTATATGTAATATTAATTCTCTCCTTTTGAGAAAAGTTCACCATATTTGCTATCTCTCCTTTCGGGTAAAGTTCACATTAATATTTTCTATCTTTTACACAGGATTGTCCACATGATTCTTGTTATCCTCCAAGTAAAATTCTGGAGTGGTTCACCCATCGGAGTGCCGGCTCCCTTGTGACAATACCTTTACCTCCAAATGATCGTACTTCTTGGATTGGACTTGCTCTTTGTGCTTCTCTTTCAATGCCAGGGCATTCGAGTAACGCTGCTGATAATCTGGTTTCCCAACTTCCTTCCAACCTTATTTGTCATTTGGAAACCAATATTGGCGTTGTGGAAGATTTCCATACCTATCGCCTCAAGGGATATAATGATCACATATTGTTGTTAAAGCTAGGTGGATTCATTTGGCTGTCTTATATACCACGTCGATTGTTTCCAGGTTTTCTGGATAAATGCAATTGGATTGACGCGTCTATCTCAACCGATTGCCCAAGCAGCTTGACAGTGCAGAAGTGTGGGTTCCGCCTTTTATATGATGAAGAAGAGCTAAATGATCAATTTGAGGAAGCAAAAAGCCATTTCGGGGCTTCGTATCATAACTGGGATGTCTATTGGAAATTGAATTTCTCTTGAAAATTATATCGTGCTGGGAGCGTAACTAAGCCCTACGTTGACAAACGCTACGTAATCACCACGTACAAATTTTTAATTTTATTTTTTTTCCCTTATTAAAGGGTAAACTCTTCCATAAAAAAGTGTGAAAATTAATTTACTTTTTTATGACGGAGTCTGTTTTTTTATTTTTTACAAAAGTCTATGTAAAGTTTGTGCATTTGAGACTTGTTTATAATAATATTTTTTAAAAAAAACTACTACTAGATGAAAAATCTTTTTTTTTTCCCCTCTATTGAATTATTAATCGTACATGGTATGAAGCCTTTAGTCTTTAAACACATTTTTTTAAAAAATCTTAATGTAAAAAAAAAACGGAGTGGATTTACTGTGGTAATAATTTAAATATAATAAAAGGTATTTTTACTATGTGAAGGCTTGTGATAGGTTAATAAAGGGTCCGTTTGGATTGAGAAATGATCTCAACTCATCTCATCATTACAATTTTTTCAAATTTCTACACAAATATAATAAATAATTTAGTTTTTTCAAATCTCAAAACAATAATAATATTAAAAAATAATAATCTAACAATATTTTATTCAATTTATCTAAAATCATTTGATCTCATCTCTCAATTTAAACGGGACCTAAAATGAAGCAATGAAGTGGTTCGATATTAGAATACAAAGAAGATGTTTTAAGAGATTATATAGGCATTTTATAATTTGAATTAATCTACCCATCAGCCACTATTTACTACTACACACGTCACATTTTATGAAAAAAAAAAAAACTTTCAAGTGTGGAGTGTGAAGATGATAGTAACTGATGTAGAAAAAAATCCTTATAATTTTTATGCTACCCGGAAGATTTATCCTGACAACAAAAAATGTTACATGACCTTTTCATATATTTTCTTCCATTTGAAGTCCTAGCGTTCAGATAATAATTTAAGAAAATCTATTTCACAAAAAGAAAGAAATATTGAATTTTTCTGCTTCAGCAACCGTCGACCGATTATCTTACCAAATATTATTTTCTATATTCGAGATAGAGAAGGTTATGTTTATTTGTGAAATTCATACATTCAAATATATATTAATTTATTTTATACGTTTAAACATATCTTAATAGGATCGATAAATTTAATAGGTTATGCTTAAATTTAACATCAATATGCCCTTTTATCTAATTGATTAAAAAGCATGTTTTATGTTTTCTTCAGAAATTATTCATCTTCAATTAGATATGCCTAATTTTCATGTACGTCGTCCCTAAAGATGGATTCCCACTGCTTCTCCTACTGTGTGGGATCCACTCCTATCATCTTGGCATGATCTCATGCCCATTAACTTTGGCCGACAAAATATTACCATTTTCATTTTCATGTTTATTTTCATTTTGTCTCAGTAATATGAAAAAAATAGTACCATTTTCATTTTCATTTTTATTTTATCTCGGTAATAATGAAAATAAATATTCTTTCTTGTTATGTTATTTGTTAAACTTTATTTTTTATTTATATTTTTAAATAATAATATTTTATTATTATAGAGAATGTGATGATTACTCTAATATAAATTTAAAATTTTGAATGATTAATTAAAAGAAAAAACAATTATATATTAATTAAATTCTAAAAAATGTTAATATTTTAAGGAGATGGGTCGAAAAGCTATATGAAAAATCCAAAGAGATAATAATATATAATTGTACCCAGTGTATCAGTTGTATTTCCATCTAATGTATTGAACAAAGTCGGGCCTACTGCAATGCCAATACTTCAAGAAAGTGGGTAGGAAAGATCTATGGAAAATCTAAAGAGATAATAATATATAGACAAGAGATACTTTTGTAATCGTGAATTATGTAATTGTCGTATAATCACTTTAAAAAAAATGATTAAAATATAAGATTTATATAAAAAAAAAATTAATTTTTTAATAATAAATCTCGCTCTTTATCAAAACAATTAAGCAACGTTTACTCACTTTACTATTGTACCTAAAATTACTCTAATATATAATTGTAACAAGCTGTATCAGTTGTATTTCCATCTAGAGAAAAGCTTGCAACTACTTGATGAATTTAAAACCATTTTTCACACCAGCCAATCCCATCTCGACACGTATGCCATTCAGAAAAAGACTTCTTGCATCTCAAAACACTCGGATACCTCTCATATATTTCCTTCAAACACGTAAAGCTTCCGTTCTTCCAGTCTCGCTGCACTGCACCTGTATCAAATCAATCCAAGACCCCATCTCGCTGCACTACACCTTCCTATCAGCAAACCCAACGTCCTCTCTGTTCTCTCCCTCTCCCTTCCTCAAGCCGACCAACCCAGACGACGGACGAACTCTCTCCTCTCCCTGAATTCATACAGTCATCCATCAAAATTAAGAAATTTAAACATCATCAACATAAAAAGATAGCAATTTATACTGGGACAGGCCCTCATTCCTCAATCTCCTGACTGCGTTGGGTCTCCCTGTTCATACCCGCCACTATAACTAACATCGGCATCAAAATCTACTTTTCCGAAGAACGAGACTGTACTGTAACTGCCATTGTGATAGTTTAATAAATTTAAGTAAAACTCATGACAGAACTTAAAAATGCAAGCAATGTGTATGGAAAAAATGCATGAACTAAACATAGGGAAACGAGCAGAGCTACAAACTTACCAAGCTGGTAAGGTTGTTTCCCATGCATTACATTTTTTAAACATTTTTCGAGTTATACACTTTCTGGAAGTTTACTACAATACCGAGGTGTCAAGGATACGTTACCGTAATCCTCGGATTCATCTATTGTCCTTAATTCTAGGAGTTTACTTTGTATAGATTTATTTCTTTCCATGATTTGTATAGATTTATTTCTTTCCATCTTTATGCATATTGTAATTGACAATATATATAGAAGAAATACTCACCACGATAATGTGTGGTGATTCTGCAAACCTTCACATGGTATCAGCAGCCCTCTCGGATTAATCTCCATCGATCCACCGTGCTTCCATGGCTACCGAAAACACCTCACCCTCCCTTCTCCCTTTCAACACCATGATTCACATGGTGACCATCAAACTATCCTCCTCCAATTATCTTTTATGGAAAAGCCAGCTTCTCCCTCTTCTTGAAAGCCAAGAACTTCTCGGACATGTGGATGGCACACTTGCACCTCCTCCACGTTTTGAACCCGTTGGCTCTCAGACACCAAGTATCAAACACTTGGCATGGAAGAACACTGACCAGCGCCTCTTGAGCCTTTTGCTCTCCTCCCTCACGGAGGAAGCCATGGCTGAAGTGGTGGGACTCTCCACCTCACGTGAGGTCTGGTTAGCTCTCGAAAATTCCTTCAGTCACCGATCCAAGGCTAGAGAAATTCGTCTCAAGGACGATTTGCAGTTGATGAAACGTGGGACACGTTCGGTCACAGAGTATGCTCGGGCGTTCAAAGCTCTGTGCGATCAACTCCATGCCATTGGAAGGCCCGTCGACGGCACTGATAAAGTCCATTGGTTCCTCCGTGGACTCGGTTCGGAGTTCACTAGCTTCTCCACCGCTCAAATGGCGCAAACGCCTCTGCCCTCCTTCACCGATCTAGTCTCTAAGGCTGAAAGTTTTGAAATTTTTCAAAAGTCCCTTGACTCTTCTGGATCCTCACCTGCTACGGCTTTCACAGCCTCTTCCAATCGTGGCTCTCAACGATCCCATTCCAGGAACTTCAATCGGCAACAACAGGGCCGAAATTCCTCTTCCACCCGCGGAAATGGCCGCTCCAACCATGGGCAGGGACGCCGTCCACCACGCTGCCAGATTTGTCGGCAGGAAGGGCACTACGCTGACCGGTGCAACCAGAGGTATGCACGGGGAGGAGACGCTGTCGGCAACACAGCTCACCTGGCTGAGGCTTTCAACGCCTCTTGCTCTCTTAATGGGCCCGAACCCAGTGATTGGTACCTGGACACTGGGGCTTCGGCCCATATGACACCAGACCTCTCCCATTTGGATCAAGCAAATAATTATATTGGTAAGGATTGTGTAATTGTCGGGAATGGTGCTTCCCTACCAATTACCCACACTGGTACCATCTCTCCTACCCCAACCCTTGATTTATTGGATGTATTAGTTGTTCCTCGTCTCACAAAAAATCTCCTCTCAATTAGTAAATTAACATCTGATTTTCCTCTCACTGTTACATTTACTAATAACCTTTTCTCTATCCAGAATCATCAAACGGGAAGGGTGGTGGCAACCGGTAAACGAGATGGCGGCTTATATGTGCTGGAGCGTGGCAATTCCGCTTTTATTTCTGTTCTTAAAAATAAGGCTCTTCATGCCTCCTATGATTTATGGCATGCTCGTCTTGGCCATGTGAGCCATTCTGTTATTTCTTTTTTAAATAAAAATGGTCATCTCTATCTTACCTCTTTATTGCCTTCTCCTTCATTATGTGACACATGTCAAATTGCAAAGAATCATCGCTTGCCTTATTCTCGTAATGAACGTCGCTCATCTCATGTGTTGGATCTCATTCATTGCGATATTTGGGGTCCCTCCCCAGTCAAGTCGAATTCGGGATTTATTTATTATGTGCTATTCATTGATGATTATTCCCGTTTTACTTGGCTTTATCCTTTGAAATTAAAATCTGAATTTTATGACGTCTTTATTCACTTCCAAAAACTTGTGGAAAACCACCATTCCACCCGCATCAAAACTTTTCAAAGTGATGGTGGTGCCGAGTTTACAAGTAATCGCTTCAAAGCGCATCTTAGCACCTCGGGTATTCACCATCAACTCTCTTGCCCCTATACTCCAGCCCAAAATGGCCGCGCTGAACGAAAACATCGGCATGTGACAGAAACAGGTCTGGCTCTCCTTTTCCATTCTCACCTTTCTCCTCGTTTTTGGGTTGACGCCTTCAGCACTGCAGCATACATCATCAACCGTTTGCCCACACCGCTTCTTCAAGGTATGTCTCCCTTTGAGCTTCTCTATGGTTCCTCACCAAATTATGAGAATTTCCATCCTTTTGGTTGTCGTGTCTATCCTTGTCTGCGTGATTATATGTCTCACAAATTTTCCCCTCGCAGCATCCCTTGTATTTTTCTAGGATACAGCCCGTCCCACAAAGGTTTTCGCTGTCTTGATCCCACCACCTCCAGGCTTTATATCACCCGCCATGCCCAATTTGATGAAAACCACTTTCCCTCCAGAGATAGCTCCCCGGCCCAAGCCCCTTCATCTCTCCATTTTTCAAATTTCCTCGAACCAAACATGCCTCATATCGATCCACCTCCACTGTCTCATCTGCACCATTTACCGCATATTACTCCATCCGGATCTAACCCGTGTGTTATTTGTACTGATCCAGTGGACGAGTCTTTGCAGGTTACTGATTCTCTTGCAGGCCTCTCTTCCCCGCCTCCAGAGCCTCGACCACCTTCTGTTGCTTCTGATGTTGCTCCTACTCCAGCTCCTCCGTTGGGTTCTCATCCAATGCTAACTCGAGCTAAAGCTGGCGTCTTCAAGACTCGTCATCCGGCGGATCTCCATATTTTAGGCTCCTCTGGACTTCTCTCTGCTCTTCTTGCCTCCACTGAGCCTAAAGGATTCAAGTCTGCTGCTAAGAATCCTGCATGGCTTGCTGCCATGGATGAAGAAGTTCAGGCTTTGCACAATAATCGCACTTGGGTTTTAGTCCCTCGACCTGCAAACTCCAATATTGTCGGTTCCAAATGGGTGTTTCGGACTAAATATCTGCCTGATGGATCTGTTGAGCGTCTCAAGGCTCGTCTTGTGGCCAAAGGCTATACTCAGGTACCGGGTCTTGATTACACTGACACTTTCAGTCCTGTTATTAAAGCTACTACTGTTCGTGTTGTACTTTCTCTTGCTGTCACCAACAGATGGCCTCTCCGCCAACTTGATGTGAAGAATGCTTTCCTCAATGGCACTCTCACTGAAAATGTTTATATGGAACAGCCTCCTGGGTACATTGATCCCCGGTTCCCGAATCATGTCTGTCAGTTGAAGAAAGCTCTCTATGGCCTCAAACAAGCTCCTCGTGCCTGGTTTCAACGCTTTAGTGCCTTTCTTCTCACCCTTGGGTTCTCTTGCAGCCGTGCAGACACCTCTCTCTTTGTCTTTCATCAGCAGTCTGATACTATTTATCTGCTTTTGTATGTTGATGATATTATCATTACTGGCAACAACTCTTCTCTTCTTGACAGCTTCGCTCGCAAGCTCAATTCTGAGTTTGCCACCAAGGATTTGGGCTCTCTAAGCTACTTTCTTGGTCTGGAAGCTACTTACACTACTGATGGTCTCTTTATCAGTCAGCTGAAATATGCTCGGGATATTTTGACTCGTGCCCAGTTACTTGACAGCAAGCCTGTTCACACTCCTATGGTCGTCTCTCAGCACCTGACTAGCGATGGTCCTGCTTTCTCGGACCCCACTCACTACAGATCTCTAGTTGGTGCCCTCCAGTACTTAACCATCACTCGCCCTGACATTGCTCATGCTGTTAACTCTGTCAGTCAGTTTCTGCATGCCCCCACTACAGATCACTTTCTTGCAGTCAAGCGCATCTTACGTTATGTCAAGGGCACACTTCACTTTGGCCTTACTTTTCGCCCTTCTGCTGCTTCTGGTGCCCTCGTTGCTTACTCTGATGCTGACTGGGCCGGTTGTCCAGATACTCGCCGCTCCACCTCTGGCTACTCTATTTATCTTGGCGATAATCTGGTTTCTTGGAGTGCTAAGAAGCAACCCACTGTTTCTCGTTCCAGCTGTGAATCTGAGTATCGCGCCCTTGCAACTACTGCAGCTGAACTCCTATGGCTCACCCATCTTCTCCATGATCTCCGGGTTCCCATTTCACCAAAGCCCATTCTCTTATGTGACAACAAAAGTGCAATCTTTTTAAGCTCCAACCCCGTTTCCCATAAACGGGCCAAGCATGTTGAATTAGATTATCATTTTCTTCGGGAACTTGTTGTTGCTGGTAAACTTCGCACTCAATATGTGCCCTCTCATCTGCAGGTTGCCGACCTCTTCACCAAAAGTGTCTCTCGACCTCTCTTTGAATTCTTTCGTACCAAGCTTCATGTCTGCTCCAATCCGACGCTCAGCTTGCGGGGGGGTGTCAAGGATACGTTACCGTAATCCTCGGATTCATCTATTGTCCTTAATTCTAGGAGTTTACTTTGTATAGATTTATTTCTTTCCATGATTTGTATAGATTTATTTCTTTCCATCTTTATGCATATTGTAATTGACAATATATATAGAAGAAATACTCACCACGATAATGTGTGGTGATTCTGCAAACCTTCACAGGATGAAAGGAATTCCCGAGCAAATAAAAGGCATTCCCAAGCACAGCCATTTCGACTAAAATATACATATATATAAGGACCAAGAATTGAAAAACCACAACAGTCAATGAAAACCAAAACTTACCAAACCAGCAAGTGGAAGAAAACCTTCCGGAATTCGCAGCAAATTAAGCTAACATCAAAGCCCCTATTTGATAAAAAAATTCAGGTCAATTCATCTGTTTGGCTACTCTCTGTTTCGCTGATATTAGGGCTATGATCTTTCTGTGAAATGACGAATTCTTCAATAATCCTCACAGTGGCTAAGGGGTCTAGAGACGGGGCTACTGGGAAACTCTCTGCAGTGACTCAACTCCTCTGGGGTTCGTGACGACTCATTCTCCCTTTCTTAATTATTTAGGGCTTGAGGGAGGGAGAGAACAAAGAGTCTGTCTGTCGTCTGGCTTCCGTCGGCTTGAGGAAGGGAGAGGGAGCGAACAGAGAGCCCCGTCTGGGTTGATGGCTTGAGGATGGGAAGATGCAGTATGCAGCGAGAATGGAGAGGAATGGAGAGGAAGGTTTACGCTATAACAAAAATAGTCTTTTTCGACTAATTTATTACGATCAAAATTAAAATAATCTTTTGATCGTGATAAATTGATCAAAAAATACCCATTTTATTGTAGTGTATATACGTACGTTGATTTGATGCAGGTGCAGTATGCAGCTAGAATGGAGAGGAAACTTTACGTTGATGGGATCCCTTATGTGTTTGAAGGAAATATATGAGAGGCATTCGGGTGTTTTGAGATGCAGGAAGTCATCTTTTAGATGGCATACGTGATACGTGTCGAGATATGATTAACAAGTGTGAAAAAAGGGTTTTAAACTCATCCGGCTAGCTTTTCTCTTCCATCTAACGAAGTGGCCAATAACCGCTCTCTCTCTCTCTAAAGATGAGTTCTTCTCTTCTCTTTGTAGTATCTTCCCATAGCTATCCGAACTTTATGTTTCCCACCTAACCCTTCATCATATCCAAACCTCACCGTCATCAATATCCCACCAACCCTTCACTTCTTTTTGTTTCTCGACTCCATTACCCTACCATCTGGGCCCCTGCAACATCTGAAACTTTCTTTTTCTTTTGACCTCCTTTCCCTTCTCTAGTTATGGCTTCTGCAGATGACAAGGAGAATATGGATTCTCTCATTGAACGTACAAAAGCTTTAACCTGGGATGACATCATCTTGGTTCCCGAACCAGACTCAGCTGTAAAGTTCTCAAACCATGTTCTGATTGGTAAGTTGGTTTCCTCTAAAATCCTGAACAAGCACGTTTTCCATTCTACTATCAGAGCGGTCTGGAGTTTTGTACAAGGACTTATCATTGAAGATCTAGGTCCAAATGTTTTCCTCTTTACTTTTCCTACACCCATAGTTAAAAACCGAGTGTTCTCGCAGAGGCCATGGAACTTCAAGGGGTATCATTTAGTGCTTAAAGAATGGCCTCCAGGATTAAGCCTTCAAGAAATTGATCTATCAACTTCTGCCTTTTGGATACAAATTTATGGTTTGCCTCTAGAAATGATGACAGAAGATAATGCTGTTGCCATAGGTAGGGTTCTGGGTTCTTTGCTCGAAATAGATCAGTCTTTTCTTCCGGTTAATGGAGTTAAAAAATGCCTAAGGATCAGGGTTGAGATAAACACTGACAATCCTCTTTTCGAAGGTTTTATTTTGCCTCGACCGAATAGGCAACCTGCTAGGGTTCTGTTTAAATATGAAAGACTTTCTGACTTTTGTTATGGCTGTGGTAGAATCGGTCATCTACTTCAATCTTGCCATATCTATTTAAATTCAGTAGATGAACCCTATTACGGACCCTCAATGAGAGTTGAATCCCATGATCCTAAACGTCAGAATCGGTTTGAAGTTTCCCATAAAGTGCAGCAAAGTGTTTTTCCCATGCATCTCTCGGATCAAATGAAATTTATGCAGCCCTCTCTTCCACCTGTTCGTATTAGAGAACCTGTTTCTCCTGGGCTAACCGAAGTTGGGGGTTCAGCACCAAAAAATAACCCAGTTGAGCATCTAGGAAAAGGAAAGGCTATTATCGTTAATACTGATGAAGGTCAACGTAAGGAATATTGTATCAACCGGTTGTTTTCATCAATGCAAGAAACCGAAGAAGGTGAAACTCTACAAAAGGGCACTGCTCCTGTAACCACACAGCGCAAGGGTTCAGGCTCCTTTCCAAGTGGCAATGTTTCCTTTCACCAGACAAGAGCCTCAGAACCAATTAAGTGGAGCAGCCAAAATTTCACATCCAATTATTTGAACTCTGATGCAACAACAGTTCTGTCGGCTGAAGATACCCGGTCCTTACACGTGTCTCATGCAGATCCAAATATCCCTACTCTGAGACAGCCGAATAATCCACTGAAAAACTCACATGGTGCAAAGAAGCCGGATTGCGATTCCTCTGGGCCTCTCTCCATCGAGCCCAAGCCAAACACTTCCTTCATCCATCAATTCATAAACCAACTTAAGGAAAGCACGAGCCCTCCCGATACCCAGATCCCAAATCGTAATATTTCACTCCTAGTGAGCCCTTCGGGTAAGGCCTGTTTTGCAATCAATACGTTCCAATTGAGTCCTACCAATATCTTCTCCCCGACCCATCAACCCAATCTTACCGTTCCAGATCTCCATAACACATTATCCCCGTTCATCACTCCCTTTCTGAACCAAACCCTCCCAGAACCAGAGATGTCCTCCTCTGCCGAAGTCCCTTTATCCCCTGATCTCATCCAAAGTGATACTACAAAGAAGAGAAAATCCACCTTTTCAGAGAAGAGTTTGTTGGATATCCCTTATAAGAAATATTTGAAGGAAAATATCCCTTATGATCCCACTGAAGAAATTGCTGGAAATCAAGAGGATGAAGAAGGGCCTACCATTCCAGAGATCCATATCCGTGGCAAAGAATCACAGCAACCAAAGGAGACCAGGAGCTCAAGAAAGCAACAGAGAAGGAGCCCATCTGTTTTCCGCTACTCTCCGTACCAGACCCAGCAGTTGAAAGCTACGGGTAGTAAGGTTCAATCTCAAACCATGAACCTTTTTCCCATGTGTCCAATGACTGATGTGGCAGGGTCTTCACTGCCACCAAAAGCACCATGAAGCTTCTCGCTTGGAACTGTCGAGGCATTGTCCGGCCTCGGGCAGTAAGATCTCTCAGGACAGTTATAAGGGTTCACAACCCTGATATTATTTTTCTTTCCGAATGTTTAATATCTGCTAGTGACTGTCTTCGCACTGTGAATATGTTTGGTTATGCGTCTTTTGTGTACTCTCCTCCAACTGGTAGATGGGGAGGTCTGTTGCTTATGTATCGTTTGGGTGTTGACCTTGAAGTTGTTCATAAATCTAGTAATATAATTTCTGTTTTGGTTTACTCGGATCCTAGTCACTATCCCTGGCTTCTTAGCACGGTTTATTGTCCTGCCCCCTACAATCGGAAAGTGGTTTTCTGGGACCAGCTTGCTAGCATCATCTCCCTTTTCCCTGGGCCCTCGCTTGTTATTGGTGATTTCAATTCCATTATTTGTCAAGCAGAAAAATCCGGTGGTCAATGTTTTGCTCAAAGTTCTAAACCTAAAAATCTCAATCTCTTCATGGAGAATTTCGGTTTTGTTGATCTTGGTTTTTCGGGTCCTAAATTCACCTGGTCTAATAGTAGATCTTTTCCTCATTTGATTAAAGAGAGACTTGATAGAGGGATTGCTAATATTTCTTGGATTGATTTATTTCCTCAAGCCATCATCTCTACTCTGGCCAAGGTCACTTCGGATCATGCCCCCATTCTTTTGGATACGGCTAAGAGGATTTCATACCCTAAATCCTTTAAATTTGAGGAATTCTGGCTTAGAGATTCTTCGATTTTTAAGATTATCAAAGATGCCTGGAACCATCCTTTCATGGGTACTCCCTCTTTCATTCTTTCCAAGAAATTAAAATCTACTAAGAAAGCTCTCAAGGTTTGGAATAAAAACTCGTTCGGCCATATCCAATCCAATCTTAGGACTCTGATGGAAAATCTTTCTACTATCCAAGACCAAGATGCCCAATCCTCCTCTGGCCTTCTAGAAGTTGATCTCAAAGAGAATATTCAAGAGTTGCTGATTAGAGAAGAATCTCTTTGGCGTCAAAAATCTAGAATAAAGTGGCTTACCTCTGTCGATCTTAATACAAAATTTTTTCATGCCTCGACTTCTATTAGGCGACGGAGAAATAACATTGATTGTCTCAAACTGGGAAGAAACAATTGGACGACAGACCTTAATATCATTTCTTCCAAGATTCAAGATCATTTCCAAGCCATCTTCACTTCCACTAATCCTATCCTTCCTACTGATCTTGATTCCCTGTTTCCTATGAAAATCTCGGAGCAAGACAATGATTTTCTCTGCAAAATCCCTTCTGATGAAGAAATAGCCCAAACTGTTAAAAAGCTCCCATCTAATAAAGCTCCTGGTCCGGATGGGTTTACGGGTCTTTTTTATAAAACCTTTTGGGAAGTTATAAAAATTGATTTGATTGCAGCTGTTAGGAGTTTTTTTGTTCATGGGAAGTTGCTCAAAGAACTCAATCATACTAACATTGTTCTGATCCCTAAAGATGGCAATCCAAATGACATCAATCTTTTTCGACCCATAAGTCTGTCAAATGTTTGCTATAAAATTATAGCAAAAATTCTTTCTAACAGGCTCAAATTAATTCTTCCCAGTATCATTGCTCCTAGCCAATCTGCTTTCTTACCTGGGCGATGTATTCATGATAATATCATTTTGGCTCAGGAGATCTTTCATTCCATGAAAAAAAGGAAAGGCAGACAGGGTCAGATGGCTATCAAGATCGATATGGCTAAGGCTTTTGACTCTATGGAATGGTCCTTTATTCTCGAGATCCTGAAGCAGGCTGGTTTCAGACTTAACTGGATTAATTGGATCAAAGAGTGTATCACCACGGTGTCCTATTCTATTATCATTAATGGCTCCCCTCAAGGCTATTTTCACCCTTCTAGGGGTCTTCGTCAAGGGGATCCGTTATCTCCCTTTCTTTTCATCCTAGGCGCGGAAGTCCTGTCTAGACTCATTATTCGTGAAGAACATTCCAACCATCTTAAGGGCATCAAGCTCTCCAGAGAAGGTCCCTCCATCACTCATCTTTTTTTTGCTGATGATCTTTTCTTGTTCGGACTTGCAAATGCATCCAATGCCAAAAAACTCTCTGATTGCTTAAATTCTTATAGTCTTTGGTCTGGTCAGATTGTTAATATCAGTAAATCTTCCATTCATTTCAGCAAAAATATCATCCCCAATTCGATCCATGAGGTTAAAAGTTTCTTTAACTTTAGAATCTCTCCCCCAAATTCCAAGTATCTGGGCTTACCTCTCTCCAATGGCGTTGACAGGAAAAAATTTTTTGGGGATTTATTGGAGAAAGTTAGCAACAAACTTCAAGGGTGGAAATCCAAAATTCTCTCTCAAGCAGCCAGAACTGTCCTTATTAGAACTGTTGCTAGTTCTATCCCTTCTTATGTTATGTCTTCCAATCTCATTCCTAAGGGGGTTATTAAGAACTTGGATTCTCTGTTTCGCAGATTCTGGTGGGGGTTTGGTGATAATGAGACCAAGAAATATTCCCCAATGGCTTGGAAGTCCATCTGTATTCCTAAATCTATGGGGGGTCTGGGTATTAGAAATATGCTTTCCTTTAATTCTGCTCTCGTCACCAAGATTGCCTGGTCCCTGCTTACTGGTCCTGATACTCCTTGGAAGCAAGTTATTGGCAACAAATATCTCTATTCAAGGACCTTTTTTGAAGCCTCTCCAAAAGCGTCCGATTCTCCTTTCTGGAAAAGTTTACTCAAGCAGAGAGATTTCCTGAAATCGAGTATTTGTTACCAAATTAACAATGGGACCAATACCAAGGTCTGGACCGATCCCTGGATTCCCACTTTTTCTAATTTCATCCCTGATCCTAATCCTGAAAACCTTTTCGAGCCGGATTTAAATATGACCGTCTCTGAACTTCTTCTCGAGGAACCCAGGCGTTGGAATGTCCTTCTTCTCAATACTCTCTTCTCTGATCATGCTTCAAGAGAAATTCAAAAAATCCCCCTTGCAAATCATAACTTCTGGAATGTTCAGGATAAGATTCATTGGGTTCATCATTCTTCTGGCAAATTCTCTGTTAGGTCTGCTTATGCAGCTCTGGTTGGAGAATATAACCAATCTAATCCTAATAATCAAAACTTTGATTGGAAGAATTTGTGGAAATTAAAGGTTCAGGACCGTTTAAAGTTATTTCTTTGGAAACTTGGACAGAATATTCTTCCTACCAAAGTAAAGATCAGCAGTGTCATTCATCTTGAGGAAGACCAAACTCTTTGTCCGTTGTGTCATTCTGAGCCGGAAGATATCTCCCATCTTTTCCTTAACTGTTTTTACTCTAGAATTCTGTGGAGGCATTCCAAATGGCCAATCAATATCTCTCTGTTCTCAAGACAACCTTTCAGCATCTGGATCAAGAATATCATCAATCCCTCTACTAATCTTAGTATTCCAGTGGAAGAAAGGCATTCTTTTCAACTTTTTGCTATCATTGCGATGGACAATCTTTGGTATCTCAGAAACATGAAGTTACACAATCATAATCATTCTCCTCCTTCTCCTCTCTCTTTCATCAAGTCGGTCTTCTCTTCTTTCAACCAACACTCTGCAGCCTGGGCCCAAGTTTTTGATCAACTACCAAATACGGATGACAGAATCCAAGAAGATTACTTCCTTATCCAGTTCGATGTGGCCATAAGAGATCAAGGATCCATTCCTGCTGCCGTATGTTGGAATGATGAAGGAGAAGTTGTCTTTGCAATCACCGATTTCAGCTGCAGCACAAGCCCTAACCTGGGAGAAGCAAAGGCCGCACTGCTAGCAATTATGGAAGCCAAGAGACGGGGCTTACAAAGATTATTGCTGGAAGGAGATTCAAGTAACACCATAGAGGCAATTTCTAATTCCTCAGCTATTCAAGATTGGACAACTGCTCCAATTATTAGTGATATCAAGCACCATCTCCTAGCTTTCAAAGACTGGAAAGTCCGGAAAATACATCGATCCTCAAATCGATGCGCGCACAACTTGGCGCATTGGGCGGCGACAACGCAAGCCTTTGGTAATATCCCTTTAATTCAGATTCCACCCTCTATATTGTCTTTTCATAGTGGGAAAGACCCTCCTCTTTTATTTGTGTAATATCTGTATAATTATTAGCTTTATTAGGTTTTTGTTTTTCACTATCTTTGTTCTGACAACTTTGATGTAATAGTTTTTTCGTTATATAATATTAGTAGTCTTCTTGCGCAAAAAAAAAAAAAAAAAAAAAAAAAAAAATCTAACGAAGTGGCCGCAAGTGACAAAAGCCTCATGCAAGGTTAGGTACAGAATCACGAGTACTCCCTATAGCTAGCTAGTTAAGAGCACTGGTAATGTTTTTCTATATACATTTTTAAAATTATTTTTTTTTAAAAATAATTTTGTATTTGAAAAATGATTGTTACATTAGTTTATGTAAATTTGAATCAAATAATAAAAAAATATTATTTTTTTTATTTTTTATTTACTTTCTAAAATTATTTTTTATATATATTTTACAATTAGCATCCACATTGTATTATCAATTTAATACAAATTTTATGCATCAAAATTATTTTAATATAAATTTTACAAAGTTAATTTTAATATGTATGAGAGAAAAAATAATAATAAAATAATATTTAAAGAATGAACAATACTTCTTCATATTTGAAGAATGACTGTTTATAGTTATGTAAAAATATAAAAATAAAGAAGCTAATGCAGACCTTTTTAAAGACAGATTCTTTAAATTTAAAGATAAAAATAAAGATAGAGAAGTCACTACCAGTACTCTTAATGAGAAAAAAATGTCTGAAAGTGATCAAAAGATTAGAGCATCTTTAATAGATTAGTTAAATGTAAAATAAATGTACTTTTTAACTATTAAGATAACAAAACTGTCCACATTAGATTAGGCAAAAGGTAGCTACAGTAACTTTTAACTACAGTAATTCTAAAATTAAAACTAAATTTGATGTATAGCACCACAAAATCTTTATTTTGTTATTTCTTTTATAACTCTTCTTCTTCTGGTACTTCTATTTGCCGTTATTTTTGTACATGATTTGATTCTTTTTACTTTTGTGTTTATTTTATTTTATTTTATTATTACTTTTACGTGTGCGCGCTATATTGCATGAAGTGCCCATATTTTGATGAATTATGCAGTACATGTCCATTAACCAATTAAATAAATTAGAATATGACTACTAATTAACATAAAATAGATAGAATAGTAAAATATGATAAAATTAAATAATTAATAATTTAAAAAATTAAATATTTTTTTTAAAATTAATGTTATTTATTACTATATAATGAATGAATAAATAATTCAATATGGGGATTTAAAATGAATAGAATAGTCTAATTCAAATTTAAATTCATCTCATATTATTTTATTGTTATATAATAAATAAATAAATAATCTAATGTAAAAATTTATTGTGAATAAAATAGCCAAAAATAAATTTATTTCAAATTAACTAAAAGTGAGATTTGGCTTTAGCTAATCCATTGAGTGCTTAGGTAAGAATCGCTTATTCCAAAAATTTCAACTGCAGGGTCGTCTCCTACCCAATGCTTTTATTTCTATCTATTTTCCTTCCTGATATATGTGTATTTGCGACCAGTGTTAGCATGAATTCTCTACGGGAGAGTTAACCGAGGTCTTGCTTTTGCAGTATTATGTAAATACAAGATGAAGCTGAATCTAACTAAGTGCGTGTTCGGTATAAACTCAGGAAAATTCCTAGCATTCATAGTTTCAGAAAGAGGAATTGAAGCCAACATCAAAAAACAATAGATTTAATTTTTAACCTATTGCCGCCACGAAATATCAATGACGCCCAACGGCTAGCAGGGAAGGTAACCGCCTTGAACATGTTTGTGTCAAGGTCCACAGATAAATACTTTCTTTTCTTTCGAGTCTTAGGGAAAGTACACTTTTGAAATGAAGAATGTGACCAAGCATTTCAAGAACTAAAGCAGTACTTGGCCAATCCTCCCCTACTAAAGTAGCCCAATCAAGGGGACATTCTATATGTAATGCAAGAAGATCTGAGTCAGATGATGCTGAGTTGTCAGATTGCACGTTGACTGCGCTGAAATACCTTGAGGTGGCAGATCAGCGCAAAAAAGGCAGGAAATCGTGATCTTTTCTTGGTTGGGCCAGTTTTGGGCACGTTCCGGTATTTTAGCCATAACTTTGGCTACGGGTATCAGAATCGCGCATATGACCCCAATTCGAAAAGCTCTTTTCGGCGCGCATGTTGTGGGCACCCAACTATGCTCAGTGTGCATATTTTTCGAGGTCAAATTCTACTGTTTTTCCCTCCAATTTCTTATTTTTAGTTATTTTTTGCCTTTTATGGTAATATTTCATTTACTATTTTGGAAGTGATTTTGAACTCGATTTGGGCCAGAATTTTGGCAGATTACTTCTTAGTTTATGTATTTGATTTTGGCATGATTATTGGAATTTTGTTATTTTTAGTAAAATTTCAATACAGTCGATTTTCAGCTATTACAGCCCGGCTTGTGGGTTGATTTTGATTATTCTTGATTAATGATAATTTGATTTGACATCAGAGACGTTTTCTCTGTGTTTTTGGACAATCTCTTGTTTTCTTTCCTGTGAATCATCTATTGAAACTAGCCTACAGAATAAAAACTATTCTGTCCGACGTCAGTTGGCATCAAAGCTTTAGCGTCTTTCCTGGGGTGATTCTCATCAGTTTTCATGGCTGGTGGTCGGGGTCGTGGTCATCGTGGATAGGTTCCGAACGAGCAAGTCCCGCACCGTGATCGTAGCGTTCAGGATGTGATGATTGAAGATTTGCAGAGACAAGTTGCAGAGTTAACCAGGCGTGTAACAGCGCAGGATTTCGGCGATCGTGAGATGGAAGATCATGATTCCGATTCCAGTTTCGAAAACCCATATTACCGGCATCCTTTATACCGGGAGCACCATGGTCGGGAGGAACGTCATGGGGACCTTGGCTTCCGAGTGGATCTTCCCGAGTTTTCTGGTTCGTTACAAGCTGAAGGGTTCATTGATTGGTTGCATGAGGTGAAGATGATTTTTTACTATAAAGAGGTTCTTGATCGTGTCAAAGTGAAACTGGTCGCCATCAAACTCAAAGGTAGAGCATCTACATGGTGGGAGCAGTTGAGGCGATCACGAAACAAGCATGGTAAGGCCAAAATTACTGATTAGGAGAAGATGAAGAAGATGAAGGGTCACTTCCTTCCCTTTGGCTATACTCAATCTCTGTTTCAGCGACTTCATTCGTTGAGGCAAGGTACGAGATCAGTTGATGATTACACTAAAGAATTTTACCAATTGATAGCCCGTAATGATCTATCTGAGACAGAAGAGCAGTTGGTGGCACGGTATTTGGGAGGATTGTGGCAGTCCCTACAGGATGTCCTTAGCCTTCACTCGCTGTAGACAGTTTCTGAAGCATACCAGCGTGCACTCATTATAGAGAAACAACAGAGCAAGAGGCCAGTGACCAGAAGCGATAAAAACAGTCGAGCAGTTCACCCTCAAGAACCTCGTCCCGCCCAGCAGCCATTGCAGGGTCAGAGTTCTAACTCTAATATTAGATGTTTCAGGTGTGGTGAACAGGGGCATAGAGCGACTGATTGCAGGAAGCCTGCTAATCAAAAAGGAAAAACTCTTTTGATTGAGGAAGACATGGAAGCAGACACTAAGATGAATGGAGAGCCTGTGTACGATGATGATGAAGATGGAGACGTATTGTATGGTGATGGCCATGAGACCCTGGTTGTTCGTAAGAGTCTACTGACTCCCAAGGGTGATGTAAGTGACGATTGGTTGATAACCAATATTTTTCACACAACCTGCACAGTTGCAGATACAGCCTGCAAGATGATCATTGACAGCGGCAGTTGTGAGAATGTGGTTTTTGAAGAAGCTGTCCAGAAATTACAGTTGAAGACAGATCGTCATCCCAAGCCATACAAATTGTTGTGGCTGAATAAAGGCAGTGAGGTAACAGTAGATAGGCGATGTCTAGTATCTTTTTCGATCGGCAGAAAATATTTTGATAATGCTTGGTGTGATGTCGTATCTATGGATGCTTGTCATGTATTGTTAGGCAGGCCTTGGCAGTATGATCGCAGTATTGTTCATGATGGGCGGAAGAATACTTATTCCCTTAGTATCAAGGGAAAGAAGGTTGTGTTGGCACCTCGCCGGGAAGGAACCACTCCTACCCTGCTGACCAATAATACTAACCTTCTCTTTATGTCCAGGTTCCTGGAAGAAATTGAGTGAGAAGTTGTGATTTATGCCCTGCTGCCTTGTGGGAATAGTGCAGCAGACATGAGCCCAGATTTACCAGTAGAGGTGCAGCAGCTGCTAGCAGAGTTTTCTGACTTGAAGCCAGAAGATCTTCCTCCTGGGTTACCACCTATGAGAGATATTCAGCATCAGATTGACCTTGTCCTGGGGTCGAGTTTACCCAACCGACCTGCATATCGCCTTAGTCCCAAAGAAGCTGAAGAGTTGCAGCGTCAAGTGGTGGAGTTATTAGAGAGGGGCTACATCCGTGAGAGCATGAGCCCATGTGCAGTCCCTGCCCTACTGGTACCGAAGAAAGATGGTTCCTGACGTATGTGTGTTGGCAGCCGAGCGATCAACAGGATCATAGTGAAGTACAGGTTTCCCATTCCACGCCTAGATGACATGCTGGATCAACTGTCCGGTTCTAAGGTCTTCTCAAAAATTGACCTTAAAAGCGGATACCACCAGATCAGAATAAAACCCGGAGATGAGTGGAAGACAGCGTTTAAGACGTAGCAGGGGTTGTATGAATGGATGGTCATGCCTTTTGGGCTGTCTAACGCACCCAGCACATTCATGAGATTTATGCATCAGGTTCTATAACCATTTATGGGGAGATTCGTTATAGTTTACTTCGACAATATCCTCATTTATAGTCCGATATGGGCGTCACACTTTGATAATCTCCGAGCTGCTCTTGACATGTTGAGAAATGAGCACCTGTTTGTTAATCAGAAGAAGTGTTCTTTCTTTACTACTTCTGTAACTTTTCTTAATTTTGTTGTATTTACTGATGGTGTTCATGCAGATCAGTCAAAGATGGATGCGGTCTTGGGGTGGCCCAAACCTAAGACCTTGCACGATGTTAGGAGTTTCCATGGATTGGCGTCCTTTTACTGTCAATTCATCAGAAACTTCAGCACTCTGATTGCTCCTATTACAGAGTGCCTCAAGGGACGTGACTTTCAGTGGTCTGAGGAGGCAGAGATCAGTTTTCAACTGGTCAAGCAGAAGATGACAGAAGCGCCAGTTTTAGCACTTCCAGATTTTGACAAGGTTTTCGAAGTCAATTGTGATGCATCTGGGATTGGCATTGGCGGTGTTTTGAGTCAGGAAGGACGAACTATAGCCTTTTTCAGTGAGAAGCTGTCAGGGGCGAAGAAGAATTATTCCACTTATGATCTAGAGTTCTATGCCATAGTTCAGTCCCTGAAACATTGGCGCCACTACCTGGTGCAGCGTGAGTTCATTCTTGTTACTGATCACGAGGCCCTGAAGTACATCAATTGCCAGTACAAGTTGAGCAGGCGACATGCTAAGTGGGTGGCCTACTTGCAGGAGTTCACATTTTCATTTAGGCACTTGTCAGGAAGTCTGAACTGAGTAGCAGACGTCCTGAGCCGTCGTACGTTACTCCTCACCAGCATGATCACCAAAGTTGCAGGCTTTGAGGTTTACAGTGACATGTATGCAGCAGATCCTTCGTTTGGAAGGATATTTCGGGAGGTAACTGATGTTCAACGAAATGATTTTATTTTACATAATGGTTATTTATTTCGTGGATTACAGTTGTGTATCCCAGATTGTTCACCAAAGCAGCAGATTATTTGTGAACTTCATAGCGATGGTAATTTTGGGCGAGATAAGACGTTAGCCCTGGTGTCCTCTGATTACTATTGGCCCAAACTGACTAGTGATGTGGCTCATTATGTGGAACGATGTTATGTGTGCCAACGATCCAAGGGGACTCTCACCAATGCAGGCCTATACACTCCTTTGCCTATTCCTGAGGCTCCTTGGTTTGATGTCAGTATGGATTTTGTGTTGAGTTTACCCCGGACCCAACGATCCATGGATTCTATTTTAGTTGTAGTTGACAGGTTTTTCAAGATGGCCCATTTTGTAGCTTGCAGGAAAACAATGGATGCTGCCCGGATCGCTCATCTTTACTTCAAGGAAATTATTCGTTTACATGATGTTCCTCGGTCAATCACTTCAGATCGTGACACCAAGTTCATGAGCCATTTCTGGAAGAGCTTATGGGAGAAACTGGGAACTAAGTTGAACTTCAGTAGCGCCTACCACCCCCAAACAGATGGTCAAACTAAGGTGGTGAACAGGAGTTTAGGCAACATTTTGAGGAGTTTGGCGGGAACTAAGCCAAAGCAATGGGATCTTGCTCTTCCCCAAGCAGAATTCGCCTATAACAGATCCAAGAACAGAACCACACGACTGAGTCCATTTGAGATTACCTATGGTCAGAACCCGTCCGGTGTGCTGGACTTAGCCCCCATTCCACGTGTGGGTCGTTTGAATCCTAAGGCAGATGAGATGGCAGAACACCTTAGAGGCATCCATGATCAAGTGAGACTGGCCATTCACGAGAGCAATACCAAGTACAAGACTCAAGCAGATAGTCATCGTCACCAGGTACTTTTTGATGTTGGTGATTTTGTTTGGGCAGTATTAACTCGTGATCGTCTTCCTGTTGGAGAGTATAATAAGCTGAAAGAGCGGAAGATTGGACCCTGTGAGATCCTACAGAAGATCAATGATAATGCCTACAGGTTACGCCTCCCCAGTCATTTGAAGACTTTTGATGTACTTAATGTGAAACACTTGATCCATTGTTTTGTGGATCCTGATGAAGCTACTGTGAACTCGAGGACGAGTTCTTTCCAACCCGGGGCGACTGATGCAGGAAGATCTGAATCAGATGATGCTAAGTTGTCAGATTGCACGTTGACTGCGCTGAAATACTTTGAGGTGGCAGATCAGCACAAAAAGGCAGGAAATCGTGATCTTTCCTTGGTTGGGGCAGTTTTGGGTACGTTCCGGTATTTTAGCCATAACTTTGGCTACGAATATCAGAATCGCGCATATGACCTCAATTCTGAAAGCTCTTTTCGGCGCGCACATCGTGGGCACCTAGCTATGCTCGGTGTGCATATTTTTCGAGGCCAAATTCCATTGTTTTTCTCTCTAATTTTCTATTTTTAGTTATTTTTTGCCTTTTATTGTAATATTTCATTTACTGTTTTGGAAGTGATTCTGAACTTGATTTGGGCCAGAATTTTGGCAGATTACTTCTTAATTTATGTATTTGATTTTGGCATGATAATTGAGATTTTGCTATTTGTGGTAAAATTTCAATACAGTCGATTTTCAGCTATTACAGCCCGGCTTGTAGGTTGATTTTGATTATTCTTGATTAATGATAATTTGATTTGACATTAGAAACGTTTTCTCTGTGTTTTTGGGCAATCTCTTGTTTTCTTTCCTGTGAATCATCTATTGAAACTAGCCTACAGAATAATCGCTATTCTATCCGGCGTCAATATGTGATCAATAATAGCATCTTATTAACTATATACAAATTTGGCTCTATCTAGAGTACTACTTCAGAGACCCTGTGTCCTCATGCCTTGCAACTGGGTTTCAAGTCGTCCTTGTTTTCGTTAAATCCAGGTTGATTTGTCACTGATTTCCTTTCAGAGACCCTTAATAATCAGTCTTACCTTTTGGATTTTTGGTCAGTCTTGTATTTTTCCCATCTGTTACGATCACAAATAGGACCCAGAGTCCAGACTGTTACACACAAATGAAAAGTGAATGACAGAAGCAGCTTTCGGTGATTTTCAGCTCTAAGATAAGATGGGTTAAAAGTCTTCAATGTGCATCAAATATACAAGTAATGGCAATTAATGAAAATTAACAGTTTTGGATCTGATCTCAAGTCAAATTGACTAAAGGGTCTTTGTGTTACACGCCTGCTGGAATAGATTAAAAAGGGATAACTCACTTCGAGGGTGAGAGCTTCCAGAGAAAGGAAATGGAAATATTCTTTGTATTGATTTTGCATAACCGAATTCCTCCACCCACGGGACGCTATATGCTCCCAGACTTGTAACAAATTGTACCTGACTGAAATAGTAAAGCTAAAGCTACCATAACTAGCAGGAAATAAAGTGACAGTCCCTTTAAGAGGGCTTAAAGAGACTATGGGCGAAGCCCTTACACGTACAGACCCTGTTGACCCAATCTTCTTATTATTCTAACCATTATTGCCCAAGGACCACGAGCCCAAGGCCCATGAGCCCAGAACACATGCGGGAACCCTAAATTCCCCTTAGGATCCTTCCCGACATTCTATCTTCACTGCTGTCGTCTCCTCTGTTGCCCCTAGGCTGTTGTTGGTTCCGTGGCCACTGCCTCCAGCTGTCAATACACTGTATCCTGATTTAAAGCCAAAACGCTCACTTGGTGCATGCTAGAGGAGCAAATTTTCTTCTGGAGACAACGGATATTAGGTCATCGATCGGCAAGTGAGCGGTGTTAATTGCTGGCAAGAATGCAATGAGGGAAAGAGGACAACTGCTTAGTATTTTGTAGGGCAGCCTCGGAACACTCAACATTTATGGATGCTTATCTGTTCAGCTATGGGTTTTAAATTTGTGAGTCTGATCGCGCGCTTGACCAAAGGGTCTCTATCGTGATTTAAAGCCAAAACGCTCACTTGGTGCATGCTAGAGGAGCAAATTTTCTTCCAGAGACAGCGGACCGAGAAGACTAGGTCATCGATCGGTAAGTGAGCGGTGTTAATTGCAGGCAAGAATGCAATGAGGATTGAGGCATGCAGGAAGACGACAGCTTAGTATTTTGTAGGGCGGCCTCTGGACACTCAACATTTATGGATGCTTATCCGTTGTGCTATGGGTTCTAAATTTGTGATTCTGATCGCAAGCACACCTATATATCCTTTTCTTTATATTAAAAAGAGAGCCCCACGAGTTTGTGAATCTAATTAATTACCTCAAATTATATGCGTATATGCGTTAAGAGAAATGTTATAGAAGAGAGGAAATTACACGTTGGAGAAGAGAGTTATCAAAGTATGTGCTACGGTGTGCATGTTATAATGGAACTAGAGTTCTATGCGTGGAGTCTGGTTTTGTTTGTGATGGTTCAGTTTGATGACACCATTTGATAAGAATCTGTTGCAGTTTTTTGTGGGTTTTCACTGACTTTGGCTATGGAACGGTTTTTATGGTGGATCTTGATCTGAGCCGATCCGCTGACTAGGATTTACTATATATGTATTATTATCTTGTATGGTCGTACACTGTATCTTTGATTATCATTTAAATTAAAATTTTATGTAGCTAGGTAGATGTTGGTACGTACGTTGCTGAACTAAGTAAACCTTGTGTCATGTGTGATTGAGTTAACTTCTTATTTTGCTTTTCTCTGATCGTTTTTAATAATTCCGTTATGACTTATGAGAAATTAAAACAAAATAATTCTGTGGACATTCCGCACATGACCAGCTAGGAATAACTACAATAATACAATTTTCACTCACGAATGATACGATAATTTACATTTTATATCAAAGATTATTAAAAGATTAATCATTACATCTCTAACTATAAAAAATGGATAAATAAAATTAATTGGATTTATTTTGTATCTATGTACTCATTTATATTGACCAAATTAACCTGGGTACTGAACTTGTATGCGGTGTACCTTTGAGTGTGTCCTATAATGCAAATTATATTTGAATACATACGTACGTTATCTCGATAACAAAATTTGGAGTACTCTTCAAAATGTGTCGATTGCGAAATGCTACATCCAAATAATTTGAGAACCCACGATCAATTGAATATATAAAAGGAGTAATTCTACATACAGTCGTGGAATGCGCAAATGCCATACAGTCGCTTTGAAAATAAGTGGGGTCTGCTATTAAAAACTTAACTTTTTTTCAAGTGGGTCCCATCTTTATTCACTTTTTATCATGTTAGAAATATTCAATCAGAATGCACAGCGGAAGCGATATTACCTCGTCGGAAATATCTCGGATCTAGTGCGGTTGTTCCACGGATTCTCCAGCGTCGTTATTCGTCCATGATCTTCACATCGATGGTAGAGTGTGCTACGTGGTAAAACCAGAGCAACACTCACACGTTCCACAGCTTAGATGCCGTGACTAGAGAGAACCATTTTAGAGAGAGATCGTTCTTGATACAAGTGTCTATTACAAATGGGGAATGAGCTATGTAAATAGCCCCTCTAAGCGTAACCCCCGGCTGGCCCTTAATGGCCAGCCATCAAGCCTCATGAAGTGGTTCTTAAACCACTTCATAACCTTCAAGAGAAGGTGAAGGGGTGCCCACTATGGGTGCCCCTTTCTTACATCTCCCACTCACACATAGTGGGCAAGACCCCAGGTCTGCATCTCTCAATATGTTCTCAATCTTGTTCATACTGGCAAATAAGCCGTGCGACCATCGAGCACAGCTGTAAAAGAAAAAATGGGAGCACTATACCAAATCTCTCCGAGAGAAGACCAGCATAGCAACATCCCTAAAAATGTCTCGTTATACCCCGACTTATTTGGTCACATCAGACTAAGCATCCCTAATCCCTCTCGAGTCAGAATGACTCAGAGCAATGCTCAATCTCCATAAAATATGATGCACTCACAGCTATATTGCAACTCCCGAGAAGCAACATAACTTGCCGGCAATGAGTACACACCATTATCGATGTGTTACCAAATAGTCTTCCCTTCGCTCTCATGTCATTTAGTTTCAGTCCAGTCGCTTTCCCAGCAATGCCTCTTTAGACCGCATCATTCATGGCCATAGATAACATGCCAAAGTAGCAGACACTAAAACATCAACCTCGTGACATAGTCAAAGGTCTCCTAAGGGCATAAATAAATTAAGGTCATCAATTATGACCTACAGGACTCACACGGTGAGGAAGCAGGGAACCATTCACTCACCTCTACTGTTGGTCGCAAAAGCACATATAGTATGAAATACATGTTACGGTGGAGTTCTCTTTCCAAAGAAAGAGAGTATATCTAATCTCAATGCACCGTACAGATCTTAGTCTAGTCGCTATCTCAGCGCTTAACCCAAGTCCCTCCATTTGCTCGCTATCCAAAGCGCCAAAGAGGATCTCGCATCTGGCTCAACCACAGGCTACATGGATTGTGGGTAACCATGCACGGTCCTTTTAAATATGATGGACCTCATCTTAGCTCCCACTAAGGCGACATATATTTTGTGTCTTACAACTTATCCCTCATTGGACAAGTACCGAGTGACACACTGTCTCATCTTTGCTCGCTACCCATTTGTAGCGCCAAAGGCGATCGCTCGTGTGAGTGAGCCGATCTAAACCTGTCGATATACCTTTTTCACCATAATTACTAAATTTATGGTGAATGTGTGTGCTTACAAAAAATGCTTCCAATCACGCCACATGATCATAGAACATATCAGTATCATGTGCACAATGAGCAATACCATGAGATAGACAGATATCACATGGTCAATTATTAAACCACAACACTCAAGTGATGTTTAATGACTATTTCTCCCTATGCGCATTCTAATGTGTAGTAACTTTTCAAAGAAACATGCTCCTACCAAGAGACTCTGCTTATAAAAGTCTTTTGCACAACCATGAAGTCAGCGACGACTTATCGCGAATCTCATTTAGGTCAAATTCATAATATAAACCTTAGATTCTAGTCAGCAAGTCCTACTGCGACTTTTAAGAATCTACAAGGTGACCACAAATGTCATTCAGCAAACTTAATTTGCGACTTCAAGATTACATATAAATCTCTTGTACTCACAAAAGCATGTAAGATAACCATAATTTATTTTTCATTAAGGGTAAAGCGATTAGGGCCTTTGCCCCAAAGACAATTATAATAGTCTAGTCATTACTTTTAACGACAATCGCACCACAAACTCACTTAATCAAGTAAGCTATTTTTACCCTCTAACAAAATCTTAACCTCTAACTCCCATGAGCAAACTATAATGGAAACACCAAATAGTATAGGCAAAACTAGATTCTTTAGTATTTTCCATCTCATTAATTGTCTATGGATTTTGAACAAGAGCTCGTAGAAACTGTTTTTCTCATAAACAGTCTCACAAGACATGAAACCTGAGTTAATTTTCACAAATCCATGTCCATCACCTCGTAGTATGGAAAACCTCTTATTAGGCGACAATTAATTATCTAAGACAACCAGTTCGCAATATCTCTCAAGATGACACTTTTCTAAGACTGTCAACAACGTTCAAAGAACCCCATTTTATTCAATAGGTCGTTTAATAATAAAAAAACGACTAGGTACATTGGGTATCTTTGAATAGATGGTTCGTTTAGGCCGCATGTAAACAGCACCAGCAGCATTCATTCGCTTTATGCACCAAAATAGTACTAGCAATAATCATGCGCTCAAAGTACTTCATGCCTAAACATGCTAACCATCTAATTCTCCTATGAGAATCAGCTATTTAACACCTTCAAGAAAAGTTTCAATAAATATGCGATCAACAGCTATCTAAATGCAACTCAATTAGTGCCAAGAGATGGATCTATATCTCTATCAACTCCACTTTTCCTTTATCAATTAGATCAACAACCCCATGTTGGATCATATAAGTGAAGCGAATCTAAGATTCTATGTTGGGATTCCTACTATGTGAATTCAATACCTTTAGCGGAGCCATTTTACAAATATTCTCTTCTAGTCTCTTAAAGACGAGATAATATTGATATATTGCTTCCACGCTATTTATGAGGATCTTTATATTTTACAACTTTTAGGAGTCGCTATCACTAGTGGTATACCATCACTTAAATGTATACTCACACTAGTTGTTGAATTACTCCCACTATTTTCGACGATCTTTTATAAAGAAAGTTTTGAAAAAAAAAATAAAGGTAGTGTGGAATGAAATGTTCTTTCCAAAAAAAATAAGTGTTTATTACAAAAAAAAACACAATTCCCCACCCTCGCCGAAAATATGAGTAATTTTCTTGACTCAACCAAAAAAATGATCAAGCTTAAATCCTCTAGAATTCACGTTTGCACAAAATAGTCACTCAGCCTTTCTCAAAGGCGAATGAACTCAATCTAAGGACGAAAAATCAGAATTAAGGCCGCAACACCATATTACATCAACCCAAGTGTGATATAAAAACTGTTTTGCGCCATAATTTATTTATAACTCCATTCTCAGCAAGTCATTAAACTGCGAGATAATTATTCTCATCATATAACTCATACGATTTCGATTTTAAAATATTTTAACTGAAAAAAAATTTCCTTAAAAAAAAAAAATGAAATCGTATTTATATGATAAAATATTTTTTTTTTTTTTATTTTTTTTTATTATCCAAGTCCTTAGTGTGCATGTATAGGAATAGAAAATGCTCATATTGCCTTTTCTCTTTGACTCTTCTAAACCAAGGAGAGGGATCTCATTAGCGAGAAAAATTTCAATTTCTCAAGCTTCACACCCATCATCCTATGCCTCCACGGCACATTTTAGTATATCATCTCTCCACCCGAGAAATAATATCACTCAGTCAAAGAGTAACCATCAAACTTTTAAACCTCTAGGAATTCTCACTAATACCACTGTTTTCAATGAGTCTTAAATCAAATTAGATATAGACTTCACTTATATCGCATTAAAAGCGCTAATAAAAAATATCGTTTTGTGCAACAAATGCAGTATGTGATGTTTTAGTTGCTAACTAGCGATATATCCTTATTTCTTGCAAACACAATATTTTTCATATTCTCCAATCCACTATAGGAGAGAAAAAAAAAAAAAAAACTTTGCGAGAAATTATCTTAACCTTAAACCTATCTTGCATCAGTGCAACCACGAGCAAAATTTTTAGGTTAGGTTTTAGATGAGTCATACCTAATTATTTAGACTTTTTGCCACAGTTACCATGCAAACTTCCAAGGTGCATGGTATTACTCTCAATGGGTGCTCCAAAGTTTATATATCTACAAGAACCTATTCGTTCTCGCTAGAGAGAAATAAAACTTGAGCAAGATTACCAGTGCTAATACCACATAAAAGTGCACTGATAAAACCTTTAAAAAATGAATGTGTCAATCAAGAATGTCCTCAACACTCTTGCACACTCAAATTTTAATGTCCTTACTAGCCAAACATACTAGCAAGTAGAGAGGGTATGTGTTTATCTGTGAGTTAATTTAAGTTGCATCAAGATTATAATGCTCAACCTCAAATATAGGAGCAATTTAATCTTTGCGTCACAAAAAATAATACGCAACTTTTGTTATTACTCACGATATTCTCAAAGGCAAAATAGTGGTTTAGCTCTTATTTGACAGTTGATCCCATCAACTTCTATAAAAATTGTAGTGCATGCGTCCCACGCACACTTCTAATTTTATTCTAGATCTTTCAGAGGTTTAACAATAATGATGGTCTAAGACTATTTGACACTCATAATAATGTTTATTTGTTTCCAACTATTGCTCATGGAGGAGATTAATGCGACGATTATATCGCATAAATAATCTCTAGGCTTTCTTCTTGGTTATCTCAAAGTTACTAAACTATGCGCATACAATTGCACACACATCTAAGAAATTTGCCGCGTTAATCTAAATTAGAAGAAAAATAATTAATACACGTCGCAAGATCGAAAATTCGCTAAGCTTCCTAATCATCTCTTGCGCCTCAATGCATAATTATTAATTTCTAACTTAATTTTCGCGCAAATTTATATCGTATAGGAGATTAATTCCAAATCAATCTCAACCATACTCCCACTAGGATAAGTAATCTACCAAGTTAGTCACATGTAAAAATAATTTCTTCCTAGATCGAAGAAATCAATTTCAGCCAATCATAATCATGGACTAATTAAACTCAGGCTACTTAATCCTTTATTTTATCACATTTTAAACTATTTAAAGATTAATTCTTAAAAAATAGCCTAACAATACAAATGATAAAATAAGCTTACAATTACATGCAATCACAATACATGTACGAAAAATAATCACATCACATTTCATCCAAATTATTATTATTGAAAAAAAAAATAATAATCTAGGCAAATTATGACATATAATAAAATGCCTAATAAATGCGATAGAATATGTATCATAATATCATGGCATGCATGTATTTAATAATAATAATCATGCAAACAATATTAAAAAAAAATTCATGTGCCATAACAATATGCTAATTTAAATAAAATTAGCTAACACACTAACAATAAGTTCTAGCCCAATGGTTGAGCTTATTGTCCTTTTGTGAGGTCTTGGGTTCAAACCACCACCCAAACATTTTGCAAAAACAAACACTGTTCTTAGATAGCTAATGGGCTGCACTGCCTTGGGCGCCTAGACTAACTGTGGGCCGAAGTTTTCAAAGCTCTTGGCCCATACCGGCCAATGGTCCTTTTAAAAAAAAATGATGGACTGTTGCTTTTTAAATACAAGAACATCGGTGGGCCGGATTTTAAAAAAAAACTGTTTATTGCCCAAAACATTTCAGTCCAAGCAAAAAACAAATTTCATACTAAAAAGTGATTTTAAAATAAGCCAAGTCAAGCCCACTGGTTTTTAGCTCAGACCCACCTAAATAAAATATAACAGCCCAAAACAAATTTTGAAACAAGCCCACAGCCCCAAGCCCGTGTAGCCTCCAGCCCGTATGGATGGAAGATAAACAACAACAAAGAAAAAAATTCACTGTTCTTCTTCCTCCTACCCAACGGTTACAGAGTTGTAACGGAAGAAAAAAAAAAATCCAAGTAACAGCCAGCGCACGGAGCCTGCCCTCCTCAGCCGATCTCAGGTGTGCGCTGCACCTGGTGCGCGCTGCACTCGGTGCGCGCTGCACTCGGTGCGCGTTGCACTCGGTGCGCGCTGCACCTGGTGCGCGCTGCACTCGGTGCGCGCTGCACCTGGTGCTTGCCGCACTCGGTACGCGCAACACCATGTGAGTGCGGCAGCTGGTGCGCGCAGCACCTGGTGGCGCTGCTTCTTGTGGCATCGTACTGTGCTTGGCCACGAGAGCCACTCTGCGCATAGCAGAGCTTGGATCTGAGCAGTCTTGCTCTGTGCGCAGCGAGCTTCACAGCACCTGCATTGTGCGCGTTGCTCTGCGCGCAGTGGAGCCCAGCGCCTCCGTCGAGGAGCCAGCCACCAATCTTGCGGCAGGGCACGTCGCTCTCCATGGTGCACGCCATGGCAGTGCAACGTCACGCAACAGCGGTGATCCTCCTTCAACTGTGATGCGGACTGCGATGCTAACAGCTTCTGCATGGCTGAGCACGCGGCTGAGATCATCACACCTCCAGCTGAGTGGCAGCAAGGTGTTTACGATGCTACTGGTAGAGTAGCTGTGCTTCTCTGTGAGCACGGAACCCTCTAACGCTGCCCCTTGTGGCAGCGTGCTTCGCTGTCGTTTGCTTCGTAGATCCAGTGATCCACAAGCGAAGCTGCACCTAAGTGGTGACTTGCTACTCTTAGCCGTGCCGCATCTTGCAGTAGAGCACATAGCTCTGCGTGCGGCCCTGCACGATGATTTGCCCGCTACAGATCAGCCTTCGGCACCCTCATGGTGCATGGCAGATCTTTACATGCCTTGGTGAGCAGCGATTGCTTTCACCCAGTACCATTTGTGGTGTTGCGCATCATGCAGCAACCAGTGCAGCTCTTGTTGGTCAAATAATTCTCATCGTGCATAAATATTTCAGTAAATGAAATTATAAATCGCACGTTAAAAGAAAATATAAATCGGGAACAACCGATTGGGCTCTGATACCAATGTTAGAAATATTCAATCAGAATGCACAGCGGAAGCGATATTACCTCGTCAGAAATATCTCGGATCTAGTGCGGTTGTTCCACGGATTCTCCAGCGTCGTTATTCGTCCATGATCTTCACATCGATGGTAGAGTGTGCTACGTGGTAAAACCAGAGCAACACTCACACGTTCCACAGCTTAGATGCCGTGACTAGAGAGAACCATTTTAGAGAGAGATCGTTCTTGATACAAGTGTCTATTACAAATGGGGAATGAGCTATGTAAATAGCCCCTCTAAGCGTAACCCCCGGCTGGCCCTTAATGGCCAGCCATCAAGCCTCATGAAGTGGTTCTTAAACCACTTCATAACCTTCAAGAGAAGGTGAAGGGGTGCCCACTATGGGTGCCCCTTTCTTACATATCAAAACGACTGCACGCCGCTTGCACACTCACGACTGTATTTATCATTTCTCATATAAAAGATCTCAATCACACGATTAATGAGACGGCTTGAATTTAAAATAAGATGCATGAATTATTTAACAAGTGGCTTGAAAGCGATTTTGTTTAACTCAATTTATTTATTAATCAGTTATTTGTAAATATAAAATTATGATTGTTTATTAATAATATTATAAAAAGTAATGTTACACACTATACTCTCATCTAATTTTTATTAAAAAGATCACATTTTTACAAATAATACTTTATTTTCTCCGAAATAAATAATCTATAACCCTTTTTATCTACAATGAAGAAGATGCAAAGATGGACCCATAACAATATATTGAAGAGCAGTGCTTAAATTTAACATCAATATGCCCTTTTAACTAATTGATTAAAATACTTTTGATTGAGTCAGATTGTTTGATGGCCGTAAAAGTGCTCAATAATGAACTTGAAACTGTTACTCAGTTAGATCCATTAGTGCACATAATCAAAAAATTACAAGGATTATATGCAGAATGCAATATACGACAAGTGTATCGAGAAGGTAATCGGGCTGCTCACAAACTTGCCCGGTTTGTTTGGAATGTTCATCAGGATATCTCAATGTGGTGAGATTGTTTTCCAAATTTTATTTCTCAAATCATTTGGTTTGAAAAATATCTGTAAACTTTTTTTATTAATGAAATGTTCTGTTTTTATAATAAATAAATAAATAAATAAAATAAATCTAAGTGATTAGTCTCATTTCAATTCAAAACCCACTTAAACTCATATTATCTCATCATTACAGCATTTTTAAATTTTCATACAAAATATAATAAATAATTTAATTTTTTTAAATTTTAAAATAATAATAATATTAAAAAATAATATTATGAGAAAAGCATTTTTTATATTTTCTTTGAGAAATTATTCATCTTCAATTAGATATGCCTAGTTTTCAATGTACGCCGTCCCTAACGATGGATTCCCACCGCTTCTTCTACTGTGTGGGATCAACTCCTATGAAGCAACTTCGCATAATCTCATGCCCATTAACTTTGGCCGACAAAACAGTACCATTTTCATTTTCATTTTTATTTTCATTTTGTCTCGATAATATAGAAAAGAAATATTCTTTCTCGCTAAATTTTATTTTTTATTTATATTTTAAATAATAATATTTTATTATTATAGAAAATGTGATGATTATTCTAATATAAATTTAAAATTTTGAATGATTAATTAAAAGAAAAAAGAATTATATATTAATTTAATTCTAAAAAATGTATAATAAATATCAATATTTTAAGGTGATGGGTAGAAAAGCTCTTTTAAAAATCCAAAGAGATAATAATATATAATTGTAACCAGCTGTATCAATTGTATTTCCATCTAATGTATTGGCTGCAAGAGACAAAAGCCGGGCCTACTGTGCCAATACTTTAAAGAGATAATAATAGGAATAATGATAGGTTATTATCTTATTATTATTATTATTATTTTATTATTATTTTTTATTTTTGTATTTTATTTAATAGTTAATGAAGTGTGTATTAGTCAAGTTATATAATTTTTTAATTTTTTTTAATAATTAAGGATATTAAAAAAATACTTTAAAGAAAATGATTAAAATTTTTTAAAAATTTAAAATACATTTTGATAGTAGACGATGAGTAATAATAAACCTATCACTACCCTAGTACCCTGATAAATTCCAAACTTTTTCAAGCAGTTCTTTCGTTGAGGTTTCGCTCTTCCACCCTTGATAGATGTTGATAGACTGTGACTACTTGGGTTGAAATTAAAGTAGATTCTCATTTTTTCCTCTGTTCACACCTAAATATGTGTGGAAAATAATATACAATTACTTTGACTTTTAAAAGGCGTGTGGGAATAGTAATACTTTTGTTGAAAGTAGAGCAGATTTCCATTGTTCCGTTTGTTCACCCCTGGAGATGAGCAGATTTCAGTGTTAGCATGAGTTTTGGGGAAGATCGATCAGTTAATTGAGGGCTTGCTTTTGCATTGTATATCCTTTATAATCTAAAATCTTGTGAACGAAGACAAGGTTCAAACTCGGAAAAATGCTTTGAAAGAAGTGTCCAATATCCATGGATACCGTTTGAAGATCAACGGGTAAGATACAAGATTTTTCTCTAGTGAGAATCTTTTTTCTTTTTCAATTTTCTTTTTCTCGTTTTGGCTGTAAAATACACATTTATTACTGTATCAGTATTCTCAATATTCTTCCGTCACATTTTATTTTGATAAACTTGAATGCCTAAAAAGTATACTTGAAGAAACCTATTCCACAAGTTCCATATAATTTTTTCTTAATCATCTTAATTTTTGAAATATTATTTTCATCACTATGTGAGTTATGCCGAGGGTCATCATGTGTATGCGTATATGATGCTATATATATATATATTTGAGATATTTATGGAAAATATTTATGGAAAAAATTGAGACAAATCCAAGATCTGACATGGGGGACTGGTGAATATAAAATACCATACAAAATGAAAATTATTTGATATTTGTGATTATTTTTTATTGAATAATTATATGCAAAACATGGTCAAATTTTAGAAATCCTTTCTTATTCTGGGATTTAGGATAGGTTTGGGAGGTGAGATGAGAATTTTGTGTTTTGTTTTAAAGTTTAAAATATTATTTTTTAGTTTTGAGATTTGAAAAAGTTGAATTGGAATTTGAAAAAGTTGTATTGAAATTTGAAAAAGTTGAATTGTTTATTATATTTTGCATGAAAATTTAAAAAATATGTAATAATGAGATGAGATGAGATGAAAATTTTATGTTTTGTCTTGTGCCCCAAAACTATCAGTATCTACTACCAGTATTACCCCATGATTAGTTTCACATAAAGTTTATTGGACAATTTACAGAGTCTAAAGTGGAAAATATGCTCAACTATGCTAAATCCTAAAGCCTAAACTAACTTATGACTTCTTCATCTAAATTAGGAAGAGATTCCCAATCCTCATAATTTAAATCAAATTTTCAACCAAATCATGCTAACTATGCTACTATTTTAAATTTACTAGTTTACGGCGAACACGTAAAGAATCAACCCTTACATATCTCTTTGTGATTTGTGTTGGTCTTCAGTTGACTCATCAATAGGCTTTATTTGATCTGTTTTATAGGGATGAGAAGAAGTTTATCCATAGCGTTGTCGAAACGATAATCAAACTTTTGTCCGATATGGCTTCCACCATCAGTATTGAAACAACCCCATCATCTCCTTCCTCTTCTTCCAAACGCCGATGGAAATACGAAGTGTTCCTCAGTTTCAGAGGTGAAACCCGTGATATATTTACCAGCCATCTATGCTATGAGTTGTGTAAGAAATTTATCTCCACTTTTAAGGATGATGACAGACTGGATATTGGAAGACCCATTAAGAAGGACCTCTTGGACGCAATTGAGAAGTCAAGAATGGCGGTCATCATTATTTCAAAAGAGTATGCATCGTCCAGATGGTGCATGGAAGAACTTGCAAAGATTGTTGAATGCATGAAAGATACAGAAATGAAAGTTTTGCCCATTTTCTATCATGTAGATCCTAGTGATGCACGGAAACAGGAGGGCACCTTCAGAGATGCCTTTGCTGAGCACGAGAAAAATATTGAGAACAAAGATAAGGTGCAAACTTGGAGAAATGCTTTGAAAAAAGTGGCCAATCTCTCTGGATTCCATTTAAAGAATGGGTAAGATACACAGATTTTCTCTAGAAAGAATCTTCTTTCTTTTTTAATTTTTTTCTAGTTTTGGAGCTGACTATGAACTAGTAGTAGGAGACATTTCTTGTGTAGCTTCAGTGTCATTTTCATTTTCTTGATTTTAGAATTCTTCATTCAAGGTATGGACTCAATATTGAACTTTCTTTGCAATCCCACAAGGCATTTTCATTTAAAAGATCACATTCTTACAAATAATCACTTTATTTTCTTCGAAATAAGTAATCTATAACCCTTTTTATCTACAACCAAGAAGATGCAAACATGTAGTGTAAAACCGGAGTTTACATCACATCTGAACCAAAGATGGACCTATAACATTATAGTGAACAACACTGCAAATTTAACATCAATATGCCCCTTTCAGCTAATTGATTAAAAACCATGTTTTACCTTTCTTGAGAAATGATTCATTTTCAATTAGAAATGCCAAATTTTCAACCAAATCATGCTCAACTATGCTACTATAAATTTCACTAGTTTAAGGCAAACACGCAAAGATTCAACCCGTACATATCTTTTTGTGTTTAGTGTTGGTTTTGAGTTGACTTATCTGTAGGCTTTATTCCATCTGTTTTACAGGGATGAGCCGACGTTTATCAAAGAAATTGTTAAAATGATATCTAGAGAATTGATGAACCTTATTGATGATCGTGAGGACAACCTTGTCGGGATAGACTCTCGTGTGAATGAAATGCATTTGCAGTTAGGTATTGGATTTTATGATGTTCGCATTATAGGGATATGCGGCATGAGTGGAATGGGCAAGACAAATCTTGCACGAGGTATATTTCAAAAGTTCAATCATCTATTCCGAGCTAGAAGCTTTCTTGAAAATGTTAGTTTGGTTTCTAAAAGAGATGGTCTAGTTGCTTTACAAGAAAAGATCCTTTCTGATATGAAGTTGAAGATTGACCAAGAAAAATGGGATGTGCTTAAAGGAATTGATGTGATAAGGAATAGATTACTTTACACAAAAGTTCTTATTGTTCTTGATGATGTGGATGAAAAAGAACAATTAGAAACATTAGCTGGGAACTGCAATTGGTTTGGACCAGGGAGTAGAATCATTGTGACCACTAGAGATGAATGTTTGTTAACAGCACATGGAGTGCAAATTATACACCGGATTAAAGGACTACACGAAAATGAGGCTTTACAGCTTTTTAGTCAAGAAGCCTTTTGTAACCCTAATCAATGTGAAGATCAAGACTTTTGGGATCTATGCAATGACTATGTGAGTTGCGCCGGTGGTCATCCTTTAGCTCTTAAAGTTTTGGGTTCCTCCCTATTGGGGAAAGGAAGAGAGGAATGGAAAAGTTCTTTGAATGGAATACAAGTACTTCCTAATATAGATATTCAACAGCAACTCCAAATAGGTTTTGATGCATTGGAGTATACAGAGAAAAATATTCAACATAAACTCAAAATAGGTTTTGATGCATTGGGGGAGACAGAGAAGACAATGTTCTTAGATATTGCCTGTTTCTTCAATGGGGAAGACAAAGATCGAGTAGTAGATTTATTGGAAGATTCTGATTGCTTCCCTAAGATTGATATAGAAACTCTTGTGGACAAATCTCTTGTCACTATTTTGGGGGGAAAATTGTGGATGCATAGTTTACTACAAAGAATGGGTTGGGAAATTGTTCGCTGTGAACATCATGACAAGCCTGGAAAACGCAGCAGATTATGGCGTCGTGATGATATCTTTGAAGTTCTACGGGAAAATTCTGTAAGTGATACACACACACACACACACACACACACAATGCTTGTTACTATTTGTTGGATAGTTCCATTCATTTATTTGGTTATTCTTGGTTACCAGGGAACATATAAAGTCCAAGGCATAATGTTAAGTACCTCGTCTACACACCAAGAAGAAGACTTGAAACCTGAAGCCTTTTCAAAAATGGATAAACTTAGATTAATTAAAATATGTGATGTGAATCTTCCATGGGGCCTCAATTCTCTCTCTAATTGGTTGCGACTAATGGAATGGCATGAATATCCTTTGGGGTCCATACCAGAGAGCTTTCAACCAAGCAATCTTGTTGAGCTCATTATGCATCACAGCAACTTTCGGCAATTACCAATGGCTTTTCTTGTGAGATATTTTCCCTAGATTAATAGTTTTTTTCTTTTTTAATTTGGATTAATTTCTTGAAGACTTAATTTCCTCTATTTCTCAATTTCTATATTGTTGCATCGCAGAAATTAAAGAAGTTGAAAGTCATGGACTTTAGTGGCTCTGAAAACTTGATGATGAGTCCTGACTTCTCTGGATGCCCAAGTCTTCAAAGGTTAATTTTTGATGGTTGCACAAGATTGCACGAAGTACACCCATCTATTGGAGCTCTCAAGCATCTTATACTATTAAATCTCAAAGATTGTAAATGTCTGAGTAGCCTTCTGCATGAGATCAACTTGGAATCATTGAATCTTTTGATCCTATCGGGTTGTTCAAGTTTCAATAAGTTTCCAGAGATTGGGGAGAATATGAAGCTTTTGTCAGAGCTTTATTTGGATGGGACTGCCATTGAGGAACTCCCATTATCCATTCAACATCTAATCAGCCTGACATCACTAAATCTTGGAGAGTGCAAAAAGCTTTCGGTTTTTCCGAGTGTCATTTGTTGTTTACCTGCTCTTAAAACTCTCATTCTCTCTGGATGCAAAGGTCAACCTCCTTCCCCTGTTTTATTTTCAATTCGTGCACCCCCCACCTCGTCGTTGCCTAGCTTTTTTTCAGGGTTGACCACTTTAGTAACTCTAGATCTAAGTGACTGCAATCTATTGGATGGAGCACTCCCTGACAATTTTAGTAGCTTATCCTCCTTGGAGTCTCTGAATTTGAGCAGAAACAATTTCGCACGCTTGCCAGACAGCATTTCTCAGCTTCCAAAGCTTAAATTTCTTTGTTTGGATAATTGTAGCGGGCTTCAGTTATTGCCAAATCTTCCCTCAACTACACAATTTGTAATGGCTCGAGAATGTACTTCACTTCAAAATTATTCCAATCAAGTTGTTGGGTCGACTTCAGGTGGAGGAGAATTCACTGTTATTAACTGCCATAGATTGGCAGCCCGTGAAGAAGACATTCTAAGTGAGGTTTCTTCGCTATATACACACTTTCAGTCACTGTGGGTGGAGGTCTCTCTCTCTCTCTCTCTCTCTCTCTCTCTCTCTCTCTCTATTATATATTCACAAACATACTAAAAACTTCTTTCCTTTTAATTTTTCCGTTCTATGATATTGTACAGGAGAAAATTCAACAAAATGACGAATATCATGGCGTGCCTCAAACTGGAGTTCCATTACCATACGATTTCTCTAAAGGCAATAGTTGGAGAGTAATTGTGTTGCTTTTGAAAACTTTACTCAACACCACGCTAGTGAATTCTCCTCCAACACTAAATCTTCGAGAGTGCAGAAAGCTTTTGGTTTTCCCGAGTGTCATTTGTTGTATACCTGCTCTTAAAATTCTTATTCGCTCTAGATGTAAAGGCCAACCTCCTTCCCCTGTTTTATTTTCAATTGGTGCACCCCTCATCTTGTCGTTACCTAGCCTTTTTTCAGCATTTACCTCGTTAGTAGCTCTAGATCTAGGTGAATCCAATCTATTGGATGGAGCACTACCTGAAGATCTTAGTAGCTTATCCTCCTTGGAGTCTCTGAATTTGAGCAGAAACAATTTCACGTGCCTGCCAGACAGCATTTCTCAGCTTCCAAAGCTTAAATTTCTTTGTTTGGATAATTGTAGCAGGCTTCAGTTATTGCCAAATCTTCCCTCAACTACACAATTTGTAATGGCTCGAGAATGTACTTCACTCCAAGATTATTCCAATCAAGTTGTTGTGTCACCTTCTGGTGGAGGAGAATTCACCGTTATTAACTGCCTTAGCTTGGTTGCCCGTGAAGAAGACATTTTGAGTGAGGTTTCTTCACTATATACACACTTTCTGCCACTCTGGATGGAGGTCTCTCTCTCTCTCTCTCTCTCTCTCTCTCTCTCTCTCTCTCTCTCTCTCTCTCTCTCTCATATATTCCAAAACATACTAAAAACTTATGTTCTTTTAATTTTTCCGTTCTATGATATTGTACAGGAGCAAATTTATCAAATTGATAAATATCATGGCATGCCTGAAACTGCATTTCCGTTACCATTCAATCTCTCTAAAGACGATAGTTGGAGAGGAATTGTGTTGCTTTTGAACAGTTTAGTCTACACTACACTAGTGAATTCTCCTCGAACACTAAATCTTGGAGAGTGCAGAAAGCTTTTGGTTTTTCCAAGTGTCATTTGTGGCTTACCTGCTCTTAAAACTCTCATTCTCTCTGGATGTAAAGGTCAAACTCCTTTCCCTGTTTTATTTTCAATTGGTGCACACCACACCTTGTCGTTGCCTAGCTTGTTTTCAAGGATGACCTTTTTAGTAAATCTAAATCTAAGTTTCTGCAATCTATTGGATGGAGCACTCCCTAATGATCTTAGCGGCTTATCCTCCTTGGAGATTCTGGATTTGAGTGGAAACAATTTCACACGCTTGCCAGACAGCATTTCTCAACTTCAAAAGCTTAATTTTCTTTATTTGGATAATTGTAGCAAGCTTCAGTTATTGCCAAATCTTCCCTCAACTACACAATTTTTAATGGCTCCAGAATGTACTTCACTCCAAAATTATTCCGATCAAGTTGTAGTGTCGACTTCAGCAGGGATGTATAAAAAAGAAAACGACTTCAGCAGGGATGTATCGAAAAAAATTTTCCAAGCTTTTTTTCAGGGGCCTCTTTGGTAACTCTAAATCTAAGTTTCTGCAATCTATTGGATGGAGCACTCCTTAATGATCTTAGTGGCTTATCCTCCTTGGAGATTCTGGATTTGAGTGGAAACTATTTCACACACTGGCTAGACAGCATTTCACAGCTTCCAAAGCTTGAGGTTCGTTCTTTATTTGGTTAATTGTAGCAATTACCAATGACTTTTCTTGTGAGATCTTTTTCCTAGATTAATAGTTTTTTTTCTTTTTTAATTTGGATAAATTTCTTGAAGACTTAATTTTCTCTATTTCTATATTGTTGCATCACAGAAATTCAAAAACTTGAAAGTCATGGACTTAAGTGCCTCTAAATACTTGAGGATGACTCCTGACTTCTCTGGATGCCCAAGTCTTCAAAAGTTAATTTTTGAAGGTTGCACAAGATTGTATGAAGTTCACCCATCTATTGCAGCTCTCAATCAGCTTATTCTTTTAAATCTCAAAGATTGTAAATCTCTGAGTAGGTTTCCGCATGAGATCAACTTGGAATCAATGAATATTTTGATCTTATCGGGTTGTTCAAGTTTCAATAAGTTTCCAGAGATTGGGCAGAATATGAAGCTTTTGTCGGAGCTTTATTTGGATGGGACTGCCATTCAGGGACTCCCATTATCAATTCGACATCTAATCAGCCTGACATTATTAAATCTTGGAGAGTGCAAAAAGCTTTTGGTTCCAAGTGTCATTTGTCGTTTACCTGCTCTTAAAATTCTCATTCTCTCTGGATCAATCCTCGCCTCGTTGTTGCTGAGCTTTTTTTCAGGGTTGACCTCTTTAGTAACTCTAGATCTAAGTGACTGCAATCTATGGGATGGAGCACTACCCGAAGATCTTAGTAGCTTATGTTCCTTGGAGTTTCTAAATTTGAGTAGAAACAATTTCACACACTTGCCGGGTAGCATTTCTCAGCTTCCCAAGCTTAAGTTTCTTTGTTTGGATAATTGTAGCAAGCTTAAGTTATTGCCAAATCTTCCCTCAACTACACAATTTGTAATGGCTCGAGAATGTACTTCACTCCAGAATTATTCCAATCAAGTTGTAGTGTCGACTTCAGCTGGGGGGTCCATATCTGGCGATATTAAGATGAGGGAGGGGTCAAAGATTCGGAATTTGAGTGGAAACTATTTCACACACTGGCTAGATAGCATTTCTCAGCATCCAAAGCTTAAGGTTCGTTCTTTATTTGGTTAATTGCAGCAATTACCAATGACTTTTCTTGTGAGATCTTTTTCCTAGATTAATAGTTTTTTTTCTTTTTTAATTTGGATAAATTTCTTGAAGACTTAATTTTCTCTATTTCTATATTGTTGCATCACAGAAATTCAAAAACTTGAAAGTCATAGACTTAAGTGCCTCTAAATACTTGAGGATGACTCCTGACTTCTCTGGATGCCCAAGTCTTCAAAAGTTAATTTTTGAAGGTTGCACAAGATTGTACAAAGTTCACCCATCTATTGCAGCTCTCAATCAGCTTATTCTTTTAAATCTCAAAGATTGTAAATCTCTGAGTAGGTTTCCGCATGAGATCAACTTGGAATCAATGAATATTTTGATCTTATCGGGTTGTTCAAGTTTCAATAAGTTTCCAGAGATTGGGCAGAATATGAAGCTTTTGTCGGAGCTTTATTTGGATGGGACTGCCATTAGCGAACTCCCATTATCAATTCGACATCTAATTGGCCTGACATTACTAAATCTTGGAGAGTGCAAAAAGCTTTTGGTTTTTCCAATGGTCATTTGTTGTTTACCTGCTCTTAAAACTCTCATTCTCTCTGGACCCCGCACCTTCTTGTTGCTGAAGTATTTTTCAGGGTTGACCTCTTTAGTAACTCTAGATCTAAGTGACTGCAATCTATTGGATGGAGCACTACCCGAAGATCTTAGTAGCTTATCCTCCTTGGAGTCTCTGAATTTGAGCAGAAACAATTTCACACGCTTGCCGGAGAGCATTTCTCAGCTTCCAAAGCTTAAGGTTCTTTATTTGGTTGATTGTAGCAATCTTCAGTTATTGCCAAAGCTTCCCTCAACTACACAATTAGTAATGGATCGAGAATGCCCTTCAGGCAATATTTTTTCCAGTCAAGTTGTAATGTCGACTTCAGCAGGGGGGTCCATATATGATGATATTAAGTTGAGGGAGTCATCGGGGGATGATATTAAGTTGAGGGAGGCATCGGGGGTTGGGTCAGCGCGCAAGCGAAAAATGGAAGAGGCGTTTGGGCAGAGGGAAATGGCAAAGGTGGTAAGATTTGACAAGCATAGTCGACCCAACGCCAACTTGATACGAGATTTGATGATAAAGCACTCCCTATGGGATTTGTAAAACCTATTTTTATGTAAAATTTGAAGGAAAGTAACTCAAAACTGCCTCCAACGGATCATGTATATTTAAATTTATTTTCCATTTTGCTAGTGTTTAGTTACATTTAGCATGAACTGTACACAAATGTAAAAGTATTTTATTTATTTATTCTCTTTTCATGTACTTTATCTCCCACAATAGTTTCTATCTCCTTGTATTTTTTTTTTCAACAAACTATTAAATAATATAATATAAAGAAAAAATAGATAAATTGATGTATGGTATATTGTAAAAGTCAGTATGTAAAATAAAAAAAATAAATTTTAGTGATGTATTTTAAAAGATAAGATACATAAACCATTGTGAGTGCTCATAAATTGGTTACGTAAAACCGGTTGACTTTGAACTAGTAGTAGGAGAGATTTCTTGCGTAGCTTCAAAGTTATTTTCATTTTAGTTTTCTTGATTTTAGAATTCTTCATTGAAGGTATTGACTCAATATTGAACTTTCTTTGCAATCCCACAAGGCATTTTCATTAAAAAGATCACATTCTTACAAATAATATTTTATTTTCTTCAAAATAAATAATCTATAACCCTTTTTATCGACAACCAAGAAGATGCAAAGATGGACTCATAACAATATAGTGAAGAGCAGTGCTTAAATTTAACATCAATCTGCCCTTTTATCTAATTGATTAAAAAGCATGTTTTATGTTTTCTTCAGAAATTATTCATCTTCAATTAGATATGCCTCATTTTCATGTACGTCGTCCCTAAAGATGGATTCCCACTGCTTCTCCTACTGTGTGGGATCCACTCCTATCATCTTGGCATGATCTCATGCCCATTAACTTTGGCCGACAAAATATTACCATTTTCATTTTCATGTCTCGGTAATATGGAAAAGAAAACTTCTTTCTCGTTATGCTATTCGCTATACTTTATATTTTATTTTTATTTTTAAATAATAATATTTTTTTATTATAAAGAATGTGATAATTACTCTAATATAAATTTAAAATTTTGAAAGATTGGTTAAAAGAAAAAACAATTATATATTAATTAAATTCTAAAAAATGTATAATAAATGTCAATATTTTAAAGATCTATGAAAAATCTGAAGAGATAATAATAGGAATAATCACTCACTACAAGAAATAAGGCTTTATTTACGGCGACATAAAATCGCCGCAAATACTCTTTTGCAACGACGATTACTCGGAAAATATAAAATCGTTGCAATTATATTAGTTGCGGCGATTTTAACTGCCGTAAAAAATATTATTCACCATGATTTTTGAACACGCTGCAAATAATATGAAGATATTTGCGGCGATATTTTGTGTATTCACGACGGTACAAAAAGCTACAAATACTTTTTCACAGCGATGAAGAGCCGAAATAGGAACGTTATTTGCTGTGCAATTTACAATATTAGCAACGAAAAAAATCGCTGCAAATAAAAATTTTTCGCAACGATTTTTGGGTGTCGCTGGTTAAACTTTTAAATGAGTTAACAATTGTGACAAACGTGTGGCACAGCATAAATCGCTGCAAAATGGTATTTGCAGCGATTTTAAGGGTTATTTGTGGCGATTTTTAGCGCTTGCAAAAGGTCCTGTTTCTTGTAGTGACTGGTTACTACTTTATTATTATTATTATTATTATTGTATTTAATTTTTTTAGCCAAGAGCAGCCAAAGTCAAATCTCACTTTTAATTAATATGAAATTAATTTGACGTTATCTATTTATTCTAACATTGAATTATTTATTTTTTTATTATATAATAATAAAATAATATAAAATAAATTTAATTTAACTATTCTATTGACATCAAATCTTCGTATTAAATTATTTACTTATTTATTATATAATAAAATAATATTAATATAAAAAATATTTAATTTTTTTAATTATTAATTTGTTTAATTTGATCATATTTGATCATTCTATCTATTATATGTTAATTAGTAATCATATTTTAATTTTTTTAATTGGTTAATGAACATATAATGCACAGTTCATCAAAATATGGGCACTTGATGCAGTATAGACTATAGAGTGCACACACAAAAACAATAATAAAATAAAATAAATACAAAAGTAAAAAGAATCAAAGTATGCATACGGCAAATGAAGTTATAAAAAAATAATAAAATAAACATTTGGTGGTGCAACAATGTACATCAAATTTGATTTTAATTTTAGAGTTATTGTAAGTAAAAGTTACTGTAGCTATCATTTACCTAATCACAATTTTATTATCCTAGTAGCTAAAAAGTATATTTATTTTACATTTATCTAATCCATTGACTAAAGAGAAAAAAATGTCTGAAAGTGATCAAAAGATTAGGTAAGAATAGCTTATTCAAAAATTTGCAACTGCAGGATCGTCTCCTACCCAATGCTTTTATTTCTATCTATCTATTTTCCTTCCTAGTTCCTGGTATATGTGTATATGCGACCAGTGTTAGCATGAATTCTCTACCGGAGAGTTAACCGAGGGCTTGCTTTTGCATTGTATATCCTTTATAATCTAAACTCGAAGATGCTTAATTAGCTAAGCCAAGTGTTGGTTTTGAGTTGACTCATCATTAATAGAAGATTCTATTAACAAAAAAAAAATCGGATACTTTGCTTATCATGCCTTCAAAATACAGACGTGAGAATTCTCAAAAAAAAAAGTCGGATACTTTGTTTAGCATTGGGGAATCCCTTCATAATGCTACGGCTCAAGTAAGGTTTCCTACTCATGTTCCTCGTTGATCTGCACCAGGAACTAGGAAGAGTTTGACCCTTCAAAACCTTTTAAAATTCCAAACTTTTCCAAGGAGTTCTTTCCTGGGGGTTTCGCTCTTCCACCCGTGATAGACGTTGATAGACTGTGACTACTTGGGTTGAAATTAAAGCAGATTCTCATTTTTTCCTCTGTTCACACCTAAATATGTGTGGAAAATAAAATACAATTACTTTGACTTTTAAAAGGCGTGTGCGAATACTCGTGTTGAAAGTAGAGCAGATTTCCATTGTTCCGTTTGTTCATCCCTGGAGATGAGCAGATTTCAGTGTTAGCATGAGCTTTGGGGAAGATAGATTTATAATCTAATGGATATACAAACCCCTTCATCAGCCCCTTCCTCTTGTTCCGAACACCAATGGAAATACCAAGTTTTCCTCAGTTTCAGAGGTGAAACCCGTCATACATTTACCAGCCATCTATGCAAGGCATTGCGTAATAAATTTATCTACACCTTTAAGGATGATGAAAGACTGGAGATCGGAACACTCATTAAGGAAGGACTCTGGGATGCAATAGAGAAGTCAAGAATGGCGGTCATCATTATTTCAAAAGAGTATGCATCGTCCACATGGTGCTTGGAAGAACTTGTAAAGATTCTTGAATGCAAGAAAGATAGAGAGATGAAAGTTTTGCCCATTTTCTATCATGTAGAACCTAGTGATGTGCGGCACCAGGAGGGCACCTTCAGAGATGCCTTTGCTATACACGAGCAAAATCTTGTGACAAAAGACAGGTTGCAAACTTGGAAAAATGCTTTGAAAGAAGTGGCCAATCACGTTGGAAGATCTTTGAAGATCAACGAGTAAGATACAAGATTTTTCTCTAGTGAGAATCTTTTTTCTTTTTCAATTTTTTTTTTCTCGTTTTGGCTGTAAAATACACATTTATTACTGTAACAAGATTTAAAGGACTTAAAGAAATTCATCCGTTTCTTCCGTCACATTTTATTTTGATAAGCTTCAATACCTAAAAAGTATACTTGAAGAAACCTATTCCACAAGTTCCATATAATTTTTGTTTAATCATCTTAATTTTTGAAATATTATTTTCATCACTAGGCCAAATACTAAATCAATAATAGAATACCAAATTAACCATGTACCCTGTTGCACAAGGTTGGCATGGTACTTTTGTATTTTCGAAAAATCTCTTTATTCAATTAAGAAGCAATTTCATCTCAGTATACCATTCTCGAAGTGTTTGCTTTGGGTAATAAAAAAAGTCTTCTTATAAATTTCACTCGTTTAAGGCAAACACACAAAGAATCAGCCCTTACATATCTCTTTGTGATTAGTGTTGGTTTTTAGTTGACTCATCAATAGGCTTTATTTTATCTGTTTTATAGGGATGAGTCGAAGTTTATCGAAATCATTATTAAATGGATATCTGGAAACCTGATCACATTTTTTGATGATCCTGAGTACAACCTTGTTGGGATAGACTCTCATATTGAGGAAATGAATAAGCATTTAGATATTGGATTGGATGATCCTGCTCGCTTTATAGGGATATGCGGGATGAGTGGAATGGGCAAGACAACTCTTGCAGATGTTATATTTAAAAAGTTCAAACATCTATTCCAAGCTGGAAGCTTTCTCAAAGATGTTAGTTCGCGTTCTAAAGAAAATGGTCTAGGTGCTTTACAAGAAAAGCTCCTTTCTGATATGAAGTTGAAGGATGATCAAGAAAAATGGGACGATGTGGTGATGGGAATTCATGTGATAAGGAATAGATTACGTGACACAAAAGTTCTTATTGTTCTTGATGATGTGGATGAAAAAGAACAATTAGACACATTAGCTGGGAACTGCAATTGGTTTGGACCAGGGAGTAGAATCATTGTGACCACTAAAGATGGACATTTGTTAACAAGTCATGAAGTGCAATTTATATACCCGATTAAAGGACTACTCAAAAAAGAGGCTTTACAGCTTTTTTGTAAAGAAGCCTTTCGTAACCGTGGTCAATGTGAAAATCAAGATTTTTTGGATCTATGCAATGACTATGTGAGTTATGCCGACGGTCATCCTTTAACTCTTAAACATTTGGGTTCCTCCCTGTTTCGAAAAGGAAGAGAGGTATGGAAAAGTTCTTTGAAAAGATTACGAGTACTTCCTGATAGACGTATTCAAGATAAACTCAAAATAGGTTATGATGCATTGGGGGAGACAGAGCAAAAAATGTTCTTAGATATTGCATGTTTCTTCCACGGGGAAGACAAAGATCGAGTAGTAGATTTATTGGATGATACTTCTGATTGCTTTCCAGAAGTTGATATAGACAATCTTGTGGCCAAATCTCTTGTCACTATTTTGGGGAGCAAAAAATTGTGGATGCATAGTTTACTACAAAGAATGGGTTGGGAAATTGTTCGCTGTGAACATCGTAACAAGCCTGGAAAACGCAGCAGATTATGGCGTCGTGATGATATCTTTGAAATTCTACGGAAAAATTCTGTAAGTGATACACAAACACACAATGCTTGTGTCTATTTGTTGCATAGTTCCATTTGTTTATTTTGTTATTATTGGTTACCAGGGAACATGTAAAGTCCAAGGCATAATGTTAAGTACCTCGTCTACACACCAAAAAGAAGACTTGAATCCTGAAGCCTTTTCAAAAATGGATAATCTTAGATTAATTAAACTATGCGATGTGAATCTTCCACGAGGCCTCAATTCTCTCTCTAATTGGTTACGACTAATGGAATGGCACCAATATTCTTTGGAGTCCATACCAGAGAGTTTTCAACCAAGCAATCTTGTTGAGCTCATTATGCATCGCAGCAACTTTCGGCAATTACCAATGGCTTTTCTTGTGAGATCTTTTCCCTAGATTAATAGTTTTTTTCTTTTTTAATTTGGATTAATTTCTTGAAGACTTAATTTTCTCTATTTCTATATTGTTGCATCACAGAAATTAGAAAAGTTGAAAGTCATGGACTTTAGTGGCTCTGAAAACTTGAGGATGACTCCTGACTTCTCTGGATGCCCAAGTCTTCAAAAGTTAATTTTTGAAGGTTGCACAAGATTGTACGAAGTTCACCCATCTATTGGAGCTCTCAATCAGCTTATTTTATTAAATCTCAAAGATTGTAAATGTCTGCCTAGCCTTCCACATGACATCAATTTGGAATCATTGAATCTTTTGATCTTATCGGGTTGTTCTAGTTTCAGTAAGTTTCCAGAGATTGGGCAGAATTTGTCAGAGCTTTATTTGGATGGGACTGCCATTGAGGAACTCCCATTATCAATTCAACATCTAACCGGCTTGACATTACTAAATCTTGGAAAGTGCAAAAAGCTTCTTTCGGTTTTTTCGGGTGACATTTGTTGTTTACCTGTTCTTAAAACTCTCATCCTCTCTGGATCAACCCCCACCTTGTCGTTGCTGAACTTTTTTTCAGGGTTGACCTCTTTAGTAACTCTAGATCTAAGTGACTGCAATCTATTGGATGGAGCACTACCCGAAGACCTTAGTAGCTTATCCTCCTTGGAGTCTCTGGATTTGAGCAGAAACAATTTCACATGCATGCCGGAGAGCATTTCTCAGCTTCCAAAGCTTAAGGTTCTTTGTTTGGATAATTGTAGCAACCTTCAGTCATGTCCAAATCTTCCCTCAACTACACAATTTGTAATGGATCGAGAATGCCCTTTAGGCAATATTTTTTCCAATCAAGTTGTAGTGTCGACTTCAGCAGGGGGGTCCATATCTGACGATATTAATTTGATGGAGGCGTCGGAGGTTGGGTCAGCGCGGAAGCGAAAAATGGAAGAGGCGTTCGGGTAGAGGTAAATGGCAAAGGTGGTAAGATTTGACAAGCATGGTCGACCCAACGCCGACTTGATACGAGATTTGCAGTTTTAGATTTGATATAAATTGGTTCTGTAAAAACGAATTGACTTTGAACTAGTAATAGGATAGATTTCTTGTGTAGCTTCAAAGTTATTTTCATTCTTGATTTTGGAATTCTTCATTGAAGGTATTGACTCATCATTGAACTTTCTTTGCGATCCCACTAGGCATTTTCATTAAAAAGATCACATTGTTACAAATAATATTTTATTTTCTTCAAATTAAATAATCTATAATCCTTTTTATCTACAAACAAGAAGATGTAAAGATGGACCCATAACAATATAGTGAAGAGCAATGCTTAAATTTAACATCAATCTGCCCTTTTAACTAATTGATTAAAATACTTTTGATTTAGTCAGATTGCTTGATGGCTGTAAAAGTGCTCAATAATGAACTTGAAACTGTTGCTCTGTTAGATCCATTAGTGCACGAAATCAGAAAATTACAAGGATTATGTGCAGAATGCAATATACAACATGTGTGTCGAGAAGGTAATCGGGGTTGCTCACAAATTTGTCCGGTTTGCTTGAAATGTCGAGGAGATCTCAATGTGGTGGGATTGTTTTTCAAATTTTATTACTCTAGCCATTAGGTTTGAAAAATATCTATAAACTTTCTTTCTTAATGAAATGTTCTGTTTTTATAATAATAATAATAATTGATTAAAAAGCATGTTTTATGTTTTCTTGAGAAATTATTCATCTTCAATTAGATATGCCTAATTTTCAATGTACGCCGTCCCTAACGATGGATTCTCACCGCTTCTTCTATTGTGTGGGATCCACTCCTATCATGCGAAGTGCGAAGCAACTTCGCATAATCTCATGCCCATTAACTTTGGCTGACAAAACAGTACCATTTTCATTTTCATTTTGTCTCGATAATATAGAAAAGAATTATTTTCTCGTTATGCTATTCGCCAAATTTTATTTTTTATTTATATTTTTAAATAATAATATTTTATTATTATAGAGAATTTGATGATTAATCAATTATAAATTTTGAATGGTTAGTTACAAGAAAAAATTATTATATATTAATGAAATTTTAAAAAATGTCTAATAAATGTCAATACTTTTAGAAAATGGGTAGAAAAAGTTAAAAACTCTATCAAAAATCCAAAGAGATAATAATATATAATTGTAACCAGCTGTATCAATTGAAATATTTTCATCTTACGTACTGGCTGCGAGAGACAAAAGCCTCATGCAAGGTTAGGTACAGAATGCGTCAGAATACAGTTAGCTTAGGGCATCGTCAATGAATTAGTCAAAGTTAAAAGATATTTTTAATAAATATAAAAGAAATTTAACTTTTAATTATTCTATTTATATAAATCTTTATATTGAAATAATTATTTTTTTATTATATAATGATAAAATAATATAAAATAAATTTAGTTTTGGTTATTCACATTAAATCTCTATATTGGATTATCTATTTATTTATTATATAGTAATAAGTAATTAATAATTTTAAAAATATTTAGTTTTTTTAATTATTAATTTATTTTATTTTATCATATTTTACTATTCTATCTATTATATATTAATTAATAATCATATTCTAATTAAATTAATATATCACTAACTCAAATTAATATATGATCAATGCATGAACCCGGGCACATGAACCCATCCATTGTGATAAAATATGTGATAGAAAGAAAGGGAGAGAGATATAATTGATAAAATATGTTTTTGATGTATGTACAGTAATTTTCAAATTTAGAAATTCTTTTGAAATTAACTGTAGCTAAATTCCAATTATTTAAAATTTGACTAATCCATTGTGATCACATTTTATGCTCTAATAGTTAAATACTCAATAAATTTAACTTTTAGCTAATCCATATCAAATTTTCACATTAAATTATTTATTATATAGTAATAAAATAATATTAATTTAAAAAATATTTAATTTTTTCATTATTAATTTATTTAATTTTATTATATTTTATCATTCTATTTATTATATGTTAATTAATAGTCATATTCTAATTTATTTAATTGGTTAATGGACATGTACTGTATAGTTGATCAAAATATGGGCACTTGATAGAGAATAGCGTGCACACACAAAAGTAATAATAAAGATAAAATAAATACAACAGTAAAAAATGAATCAAAGTATGCACAAAAGTAATGACAAATGAAGGTGCCCAGAAAGAGAGAGTTATAAAAGAAATAATAAAATAAACATTTAGTGGTGCTACAGTATACATCAAATCTGATTTTAGCTTTAGAATTACTGAAAGTAAAGCTACTGTAGCTATCCTTTGCCTAATCTAATCATGAAGATGCGGACTAAAACAATATTATCTATTTGTTCAAGATGAACCGTATCCATCCATGTTCCGTGCATGGGAGTTTCCTCGGCAGAAATCTAATGCTTAATTAGCTAAGTCAAGTGTCCGATATGGCTTTCACCAGCAATATTCAAACAACCCCATCTTCTTCTTCCTCTTGTTCCAAACACCAATGGAAATATGAAGTTTTCCTCAGTTTCAGAGGTGAAACCCGTGAGACATTTACAAGCCATCTATGCAATGAGTTGCGTGAGAAACTGATCTACACCTTTATGGATGATGTAAGACTGGAAATCGGAAGACCCATTAAGAAGGAACTCTTGGATGCAATAGAGAAGTCAAGAATGGCGGTCATCATTATTTCAAAAGAGTATGCATCGTCCACATGGTGCTTGGAAGAACTTGCAAAGATTGTTGAATGCATGAAAGATGGAGAGTTGAAAGTTTTGCCAATTTTCTATCATGTAGATCCCAGTGATGCACGGAAACAGGAGGAGGGCACCTTTAGAGATGCCTTTGCTAAACACGAGAAAAATCTTGCGAGCAAAGAAAAGGTGCAAACTTGGAGAAATGCTTTAAAAGAAGTGGCCAATCTCTCTGGATACCATTTGAAGAACGGGTAAGATACACAGATTTTTCTCTAGTGAGAATCTTTTTTCTTTTATAACTTTTTTTCTGGCGTAAAATACACATTTATTACTCATGTATGACTATAATTACAAGATTTAAGGACTTTATAATTTGTCTCAAGATTCTTCTTACAAATAATCACTTTATTTTCTTCAAAATAAATAATCTATAACCCTTTATATCTACAACCAAGAAGATCCAACTCTTCACTACTCAACTATATGCTACTATAATAAATTTCACTAGTTTAAGGCGAACACGCAAAGAATCAACCCTTACATATCTCTTGTGATTTGTGTTGGTTTTGAGTTGACTCATCAATAGGCTTTATTTTACCTGTTTTACAGGGATGAGTCAAAGTTTATCAAAAAAATTGTTGAAAGGATATCTATAGAATTGAGCAACACCCGCCCAAGTGGTGATGAGAACAACCAGCTTGTTGGGATAGAATCTCGTGTTAAGGAAATGTATTTGCATTATTTAGATGTTGGATCGAATGATGTTCGCTTTGTAGGGATATGCGGGATGAGTGGTGTTAGTGAATCAAGCTCAGCTTCCAGATCAACTTCAATATCTGGACTTTCCACCTCAGCAGCACATGTGTTGTCCAAATCATCATCCAAGCAAGAAGAATATT
>QEOT01007401.1:21724-73507 GCA_003123785.1 Pterocarya stenoptera | reverse complement strand
TCGCCCAGATGTGGCCTTTGCCGTCAACAAGACCTGCCAATTTATGCATGCACCTACAATCAATCACTGGCAAGCAGTGAAGCGGATACTCCGCTATCTGAAACATACAGCACATTTTGGCCTTTTCATTGCACCTTCTTCCTCTTTTCATCTTCAAGCCTTTTCTGATGCCGATTGGGCAGGCTGCCTTGATGATCGGCGGTCTACTGGGGGACATTGTATCTTCCTTGGCCCAAACTTAATTTCCTGGGGGTCTAAGAAGCAACAAACCGTTGCTCGTTCTAGCACAGAAGCAGAGTATAAAGCTCTTGCTAATACCACAGCTGAGCTCCTATGGCTGCAATCTCTTCTTCATGAACTGGGTGTATTTCTTCCCAAACCTCCCACCTTGTGGTGTGATAATTTGGGAGCTACGTATCTCTCAGCAAATCCAGTTCTCCATTCACGTACAAAACATATGGAAATCGACTTTCATTTTGTACGTGACAGGGTTTCTTCCAAAACGCTACAAGTTGCTTTTATTTCCTCTCGAGATCAAGTAGCTGATATATTTACCAAGCCTCTGTTATCCTCTCGGTTCATTGCTCTACGTTCGAGTCTCACCATGGTACCCCTGTTGGACTCGCGGGAGGATGTTAGTGAATCAAGCTCAGCTTCCAGATCAACTTCAATATCTGGACTTTCCACCTCAGCAGCACATGTGTTGTCCAAATCATCATCCAAGCAAGAAGAATATTCTGGAAATCTTTTATTGTAATTTTTGATAAATGATTGTAAATATTCCTTGGTTACTCTGTTTGTACAAATAGTAGCTTTCTGTTGTAACGGCCTCTTAGCAGTGTCCGCACCAAATCACGCACGCCAAGTGCTCAGTATTATGCCAAAACAAATGTCGGCATTACTGGTCTATAAATAGAATCCTGTACACTGTTCACACGATTATGAATGAATTGGAATATTATCAAAGAGTCTTTGATTCACAAGTGGAATGGGAAAGACAACTCTTGCACGACTTATTTTTCAAAAGTACAATCATCTATTCCGAGCTGGATGCTTTCTCGAAAATGTTAGTTTGGTTTCTAAAAGAAATGGTCTAGTTGCTTTACAAGAAAATCTCCTTTCTGATATGAAGTTGAAGGATGACCAAGAAAAATGGGATGTGCTTAAGGGAATTGATGTGATAAGGAATAGATTACGTTACACAAAAGTTCTTATTGTTCTTGATGATGCGGATGAAAAAGAACAATTAGAAACATTAGCTGGGAACTGCAATTGGTTTGGAGCAGGGAGTAGAATCATTGTGACCACTAAAGATAGACATTTGTTAATAAGACATGGAGTGCAAATTATATACCCGATTGAAGGACTACACAAAAAGGAGGCTTTACAGCTTTTTAGTAAAGAAGCCTTTCATGATCCTGATCAATGTGAAGACCAAGACTTTTCGGATCTATGCAATGACTATGTGAGTTATGCCGATGGTCATCCTTTAACTCTTAAAGTTTTGGGTTCCTCCCTGTTTGGAAAAGAAAGAGAGGTATGGAGAAGTTCTTTGAATAGATTACAAGTACTTCCTCATAGAGATATTGTAAAGAAACTCAAAATAGGTTTTGATGCATTGGGGGAGACAGAAAAAAATGTTCTTAGATATTGCCTGTTTCTTCAACGGGGAAGACAAAGATCGAGTAGTAGATTTATTGGAAGGTTCTGATTGCTTCCCTAACATTGATATAGAAACTCTTGTAGACAAATCTCTTATCACTATTTTGGGGAGAAAATTGTGGATGCATAGTTTACTACAAAGAATGGGTTGGGAAATTGTTCGCTGTGAATACCCAAAAAAACCTGGAAAACGCAGTAGATTATGGCGTCGTGATGAGATCCTTGAAGTTCTACGAGAAAAATCTGTAAGTGTAATAGTATAATAGCTACACACACACACACACAAATACAATCTTCATTAACTTTGTTATTCTTGGTTACCAGGGAACATATAAAGTCGAAGGCATAATGTTAAGTACCTCGTCTCCACACCAAAAAGAAGACTTGAATCCTGAAGCCTTTTCAAATATGAAAAAACTTAGATTAATTAAAGCATGTGATGTGAACCTTCCACGGGGCCTCAATTCTCTCTCTAATTGGTTACAACTAATCGAATGGGGCGAATATCCTTTGGGGTCTATACCGGAGAGTTTTCAACCAAGCAATCTTGTTGAGCTCATTATGCATCGCAGCAGCTTTCTGCAATTTCCAAGCAATCTGGTGAGATCCTTTTTCTAGAATAATTATTTTCTTTTTCTTTTTTTAATTTGGATTAATTTCTTGATCAAGACCTAATTTTCTCTATTTCTATATTGTTGGATCACAGAATTTAAACAAGTTGAAAGTCATGGACTTTAGTGGCTCTGAAAACCTGATGATGAATCCTGACTTCTCTGGATGCCCAAGTCTTCAAAGGTTAATTTTTGAAGGTTGCACAAGATTGTATGAAGTTCACCCATCTATTGGAGCTCTCAATCAGCTCATTCTATTAAATCTCAAAGATTGTAAATCTCTGAGTAGACTTCCGCATGAGATCAACTTGGAATCATTGAATCTTTTGATCTTATCTGGTTGTTCAAGGCTCGCTAAGTTTCCAGAGATTGGGCAGAAGATGAAACATTTGTCAGAGCTTTATTTGGATGGGGCTGCCATTGAGGAACTCCCATTATCAATTCAACATCTAACTGGCCTAGCATTATTGAATCTTAGAGAGTGCAAGAAGCTTTTGGTTTTTCCGAGTGTCATTTGTTGTTTACCTACTCTTAAAACTCTCATTCTCTCTGGATGCAAAGGTCAACCTCCTTCCCCCGTTTTATTTTCACTTGGTGCACCCCTCACCTTGTCGTTGCCTAGCTTTTTTTCAGGGTTGAACTCTTTGGTAGCTCTAGATCTAAGTGACTGCAATCTATTGGATGGAGCACTCCCTGACAATCTTAGTAGCTTAACCTCCTTGGAGTCTCTGAATTTGAGCAGAAACAACTTCACACGCTTGCCAAAGAGCTTTTCTCAGCTTCCAAAGCTTAAGTTTCTTTATTTGGATAATTGTAGCAGGCTTCAGTTATTGCCAAATTTTTCCCCAACTACACAATTTGTAATGGCTCGAGAATGTACTTCACTCCAAAATTATTCCAATCAAGTTGTAGTGTTGACTTCAGGTGGAGGAGAATTCACTGTTATTAACTGCCTTAGCTTGGCTTCCCATGAAGAAGACATTCTAAGTGAGGTTTCCTTGCTAGATAAACACTTTCACCCATTGTGGATGAAGGTCTCTCTCTCTCTCTCTCTCTCTCTCTCTCTCATATATAAATTCACAAACATACTAAAACATTTCCTTCCTCCTAATTTTTCTGTTCTATAATATTGTACAGGAGCAAATTCATCAAAGTGAAGAATATCATGGCATTTCTCAGGATGCAATTCCAAAGTGGTTCAATAAAGAATATGGGTCATCAACATCGATCCCGTTACCATGCGATCTCTCTAAAGATAGTAGTTGGAGAGGAATTGTGTTGCATGCAGTGCTAGATGCTGATGTTTATGGAGTCGAAACTTTGCTTGATGCCTCAAATAATGTTCACGAGTTGATATGTAGCTTGGACATAGATGGAGGTCTTGCAACTTGTTCCGTAGTCCTCCCTGAATACCAATGCTGCCACGATGGTTCATTTGGACTTTGCCTATATATGTCGCATGCGAGGCTTAGGAACCAACTAGACCAGCACAACTGCATCACCACTCAGTTTACATCCAACTGCCCCAGACTTGTGATCAGTGGTTGTGGTGCTCGTATCCTCTACGAGCAAGATATGATGCAGTTCGTACAAATCTTAAGCCAGAAAAATTATGGATGGAGTCCTCGAGTAGCGATAGCATGCGGTGGCCCTGGCCCTGGCCCTCGTGATGAATTCTACGCAACTGGCCCGTGGTAAGGGTTTGTACCTCGCACTTGGGGACGATTGGACAATGAAACATGAAATTCTCAAAATTTTTAAATTTCTTATAATTTCATTCTCAAATGTCACTCAAATACAAAAAACTTTTCAATTTCAAATCTTTAAATTTTTTTATCAAATTTGCCCCAATTTTGAAGTTTGAGCCCCTCAATTTTGAAGTTCAAACCCCTCAATTTTTAGTTGCAAATGATGTCATGCATTTTGTAAGTCTATTACATGCAGATATAGTTTTTTTATAACACTAATTAACCTTATCATATAAATTTCAACGCCTCAGCAAGCACAGAAAACATACCTGTTTAGGTATTTTACAAACGTATCATCTTATACATAACAAATTTAATACTCGCTAGCTCTCTCTCTCTCTCTCTCATTTGACACTAACTTTCCATTTTTACAGGACTTTCATCCCTCCACTAGGTACAGTTTTTGTTTCCCTCCGAGTAAAGTTCAAGAGTACTGGTTCACTCATCAAAGTTGTGGGCACTCGGTGGCAATTGACATACCCCCAAGATTGGATAGTGATGATAATTGGATGGGACTTGTTCTATATGCTTCCTTTTCAATTCGCAGGGATCCAGAAACCCTCCCTGACAATTGTCAATTGCAAATGCGTCTGCATCATAATGGAACCCGTTCTTTCAACACCAGTAGAAATGAAATCAAGCGGTTTGTTACTCGAGGTGGCTTCTGTTGGATAGCCTACATACCAGGTAATAAATTGATGAGTATGCTATGGTACAGCAACAACAGCCACATTGCAGCATCATTTGTGAGTGATAGTCCATTCATTAGAATGGATAAATGTGCACTTCGTCTTTTGTACAAGCATGATCGAGTACAATTCGAGCAAGAACTGATCAAACACTACAATAATTTGTTTTCTGAGTATCAAGACTCCACGGGTCCTTTTATGGCAGATCTGGAAAAAACAACTGAAACTACAGTACCTGTCCAATCTAATAAAGACCTCGAAATTGAAATATCGATGAGGCCCATTCTTAGTCATGAGAAGTCTAATAAATCTGGCAGTGGAAGTAACCTTATGGTAAGAAATTTTATGAGTCTTTGTTTTGTTTCAATATACAATAATTTTAATTCTCCCTTTGTATATTTAATATTAATCCTCTCCTTTTGAGAAAAGTTCACCATATTTTCTATCGTTTACACAGGATCGTGTATATGATCGGTGTTATCCTCCAAGTAAAATTCTGGAGTGGTTCACCCATCGGAGTGACAACTCCCTTGTGACAATCCCTCTACCTCCAAATGATCGTACTTCTTGGATTGGACTTGCTCTTTGTGCTTCTCTTTCTATGCCAGGGCATTCCAGTAACACTGCTGACAATCTGGTTTTTCGACTTCCTTCCAACCTCATTTGTCATTTGGAAACCAATATTGGCGCTGTGGAAGATTTCCATACCTATTGCCTCAACGAACATAATGATCTCAAAATGTTGTTGAAGCTAGGTGGATTCATCTGGCTATCTTATATACCACGTCGGTTGTTTCCAGATTTTATGGATGAATGCAGTTCGATTGATGCTTCTATCTCAACCGATTGCCCAGGCAGCTTGACAGTGCAGAAGTGTGGATTCCGTCTTTTATATGATGAAGACGAGCTAAATGATCAATTTGAGGATGCAGAAAGACATTTTTCAGCTTCGTCTAGTAAATGGAATGTCAGGTGGAAATTAGATGATGTCAGGCGGAAATTATATCATGTTGACCGGAAGAACTCTTGGGACACGCTGATCCCTTGCAACCTTAAATACTGTTGGAAGTTCTTTTTCAATTATTTTTTGTTTTCTTTTATAGAAAAGGCCGTTGGAAGTTCTTTATCATTATTTTTTGTTTTCGTTTTCTTTTATAGAAAAGACCCTTGGAAGTTTTTTTTCTATTGTTTTTTGTTTTCTTTTATAGAAAAGACCTTTGGAAGTTATTTTTCATTCTTTTTTTCTTTTTTTCTTTTTTTATATAAGAAGGACCCTTGGAAGTTAATTTGTAATTCCTTTATGAAAATTTTTAAGATAAAAGAACCCCAATTATTTTAGGATATGACTTTTGATATTCTCAAGATTGAGTTGATGTATCTAGAATGAATTCTCTTTCTATAAGTATAAATATGTATAGCTGTCAGCTTATGCAACTGTGATGAAGAACAAGAAAACGCAACATTTGCAGGTAAAGTTGGGAATTCTCTTTCATTTGATTGAGTAGTACTGTCATTTGAATATTTTTACACCCCACACACACTATTTAAATTGACATCATTTAATAAAATTAAAAAATTTTACAAATTAAATTATATCATTTATATAGAATTATTGATATTTTCTCACCTTACTTCTTGAATCTGCCAACAAAAGACAAGGGCACGTACACGTACGAGTTGATGAAAGAGTTGCAACAGCCTACTTCGATTATTTTGCGTAAGTCATCGTCCCTCCACTCATCTATCACATTATTGCAATTGACGGCAATGTCAACAAATTGCTAAGAGTATGGTCTTGCCATACTTTCTGAAAGAGTTAGAAATTAACCATAATTCACAACTACCCTAATGAACTCAGATCTGGACCACTTGATCCGAAACAGGGTGTAGTTATAATATTCAAATAGTTTATTTCCACTAGTGATCCAAATAATGTTCTTTTTATTTCATTATTTAGTTCTTTTTAAAGGCAATATATGTTATATTTATTATAGATTGTGTTATTAAATATGTGAATTGATTGTGGATTGATGTCCTATTGTTGTTTGAAAAAAAAAAAAACATTCAGTCATAAACTCTGTAGAATTTTAAATGATCTAGATTTTTATGTTCACTTGTATAATTCACTGCATATGAGCTACAAGGAGGCTGACTTTTCTGTGGATTGATGTCATATTGATTCTAATTAAGCTTGTTGAAAACATAGCTCTCTCTTAAGGTCAAATTGTATTTGTGAAAAATAAACCAATCTAAATTTTGTTATTCTTTTCGTTCTTATGTTTCTACGATAGAGCTATTAAACTTGTTTAAAGAATGGCTCTCTCTAGGGCTTGTCATGGTACAGGAGAGGTGAGGATCCATGAAAGTTTAGATGAGTTTAGCATTGATTTCTATAGTGTTATGACTTTGGTACTTAGTTTAACGGCATGATTTTAGAGGCCACGCAAAATACAACCTGGTCTTTGTTTCTGGGGCAAAACCGACCAGACCAAATATTTCAGTTCGGACCGGGCTGGACCGAATACTAAACTGGTCAGTCTCAATCTCAAAATATGTGGACCGATAAATTCGGTCTGATCCGGGGGTCTATAAATTTTAGATCGGACCGGACCGGACCGAACCCTTATATATTTTTTAAAAATATTTTTAATAATTTAATATATTATTTGTATATAGTAATTATATAAGTTAATGATGTAATTTTCATCTAATTTATTATCATTGACCATATAAAATATTAAATAATATATGCTATCAATTAATAATAAATCATAAATCATGTGATAATATATGTCATTATATATAAATAGTTAATACATTCATACATACTCTACTATTTACACTCAATTAAAGTACTTAGGTAATTTTTTTTAAATACCTAAATTGTAAGCAAGCATGAATAATCTATGTAGAATGAAACTATTTGATATTCATTAACTATATATAAAATGTATGATATTATTAATAACTATGCACACTAAAGAGTAAAGTCTAAGTTAGAAAGTAGTAATTATCAACATCATAAATATAATTATAGTTAAATATTTTTTTAATGAGTTAGTTACATAATCTACATTAATAATTCACTTAATTTTAATTTTAGTAATTGAAGTAAATGTTTTTATTAATTTATTTGCAAAAGAAATGAAACAAAATAAAAAATAATTGGGCCGGACCAACCAAACCGGACCGATAGCTACTGGTCCGGTCCGGTCCCTATGGGTGTTTGGTCTAGTCCGATCCGGAAAAATGGTGGACCAAAAATTTCGGTCCATTATCCCCTTAGACCGGACCGATTTACACCTATAAGGAGTATCAATTTATGAAAGGTTAAGACTATTTGAGAAAAATTGATGGAATGTATGGAAATTAAAGTTGGACACATGAATACCAGATTTATAACTTTAATGTCAATATTATAAGGTTAATATGATTTTAGAAATTAATTGTGAAATTATTTGGAGAAAGTATATGAAAATCAAAGTATTTAGGGAGTGATGATTTTTTTTGGGTTATGATTATAGGCTAAATAAAGTCTAGGTTATTTAAGTATTTCGGTTTTATTTAGAAAGCGCGTGCTTCATTAGATAGTTACGTAAGTTACGTATTTATTTTATAGATGATGATTGAAATTCGTTCTGCACAGTTGTGGGAAAATTCATAAAAGTTAAAAAGTCGAGGTAAGTGGTGTCCATATGCTAGACTTTGCATGAAAAGAATAGACTAAAGTTGATTTTATGAAAAAATGCATTTAGTTTTGTTTTGAAGAACTTGGAAACAACATCGGTCATTTGATCTGGCTTACTCACGATATCAGTATAAGAAGAGAAAAATATTTTCTATCATGATTGGTGTAGATATGAGCAACTTTTGCCATTTTGTTCTCGAGTGAATAAAAAAAGAGAATATGAAATCTGAAATTTTGTATACGATTATGTAAGATGTATCTAGTCAACATTCTGTTTTTTATATGAAATGTTGCATCTGCAAACCTCTAGCATGACATTTTATTTCTGTTTCCGTTTCAACCTTACCATGGGTGTAAACTCGTGGCCTTTGATATAGTATTGGTATCAAAATCTTTATTTTCGTTTCGACCTTATCATAGGTGTAAACTCACATTGTAGGTACATTTGTGAGTGATTGTCCAATCATTGAATTGGAGAAATGTGCACTTTGTCTTTTGTACAAGCATAATCAAGTATCGAGATTCCACGAGTCCTTTTATGGTCGATCTGGAAAAAACAAATGAAACACTAGTATCTAAAGACGACTTGGAGGAGTTGTCCTACTCTAATAAGGACCTCAAAATTGAAATATGGATAAGGCCCATTCTTCGTCAGGAAAAAAATAATAAAAGTAGGAGTAGAAGTAACAAACTTAAGGTAAGAAATTTTTATGAGCCATTGTTTTGCTTCAGTGCCAAGGCATTCGAGTAACACTACTAACAATCTAGGTTTCCAACTTCCTTCTAGCCTCATTTGTCATTTGGAGACCGGTATTGACACCGTGAAATGTTTCCATACCTATTGCTTCACTGAACATGATCTTCATAAGTTGTTAAAGCTAGGTAGATTCATCTGGTTGTCTTATATACCATGTAGGTTGTTTTTGGATTTTCTAGATGAATGCAGTTGGATTGATGCTTCTGTCTCAACCGATTGCCTAGGCAACTCGACCGTACATAAGTGTGGATTTCATCTTTTGTACAATGAAGACAAACTATATGATCAGTTTCAGGAAACTAAATGTCCTTGTTGGGCTGTCCAGCATAAATACTTTTTCTAATTCTAAGAGGTATGATTACCAAACAGTGTACCCCTTAGAATGACATTGTCTCCATGGTGATGGTTCCCATGGGGGTGATGGTTGAGAAAATGTCACTTGCTAATGGTTGTGCTCTTTACCAACCATTGTCTTGCCAATGATTGTGCCCCTTGCCAACCAGTGCCTCATGGCCTATAAATTATTAAATATTGGCCATTGGTTTGACAACCACACTTGCATATTATAATCATCTTTGGAGGTTTTCAAATCCAAAAGAAAAACTCTTCCAAGTTACAGTGGGAGACTTAGAGTATATTAAAAATCTTCAAAATCTTGTAAGTTATTATTATTTTGAAAAGAGTTATTGGCACATTTTTACACAAAGAAATAGTGCATTGTGCAATTTTTCTACACACACTGTTACTGTTCAGGCCGGTCACCAAGGCTCATCATCACTACTGGAGTTCGTGGATGGCGGGAGCATGTTGGTATCTTCGATGCTAACTACCATCTCGTCGCACGAAAGTGAAGATAAAACTTTTACAGTGACTGGTTTCAGTCTGCGTGGGGAAAAAGAAGACTCTTCCTTTGGTCGACCAATAGTCAAGAATTTTCAAACCAATCTTTGCTAAACGATATTGTTGTTCATCCAAGTGAGGAGGCAAACAACATTGTCATTTTAGACACTGCTGAGGAACCAGTTCCCATAGTAAACGACGCCATTTCAAGTAAAGAGCGAAATGACACCGTTCCAAGAACGTTGGAAGCCACCCGTAAGAGTCAACACGACGTCGTTTCAAAAAGACTAGACGACTCTGTTTAATCTGGAACAGGCTCACTCCAAATGGCTTGGATACGGACCAGGCCTCCAACCTAATTTGCATATGCCCTTGGGCTTATAGAGAATTGGACTCGAGCCCAAGCCCAAGTTGTCAACCCACAAGTTGACCCATCACTACAAGCCACGCACCAAGCCGAAGACAGAGCCACCCGCCAAGCTGTTGACCAAGCCACTGACAACCGGTTTTCTTCTCCTAGACCCAGTTTGAACTGTCTTAGCCGAATGACTCGCTTTCTGGACCGGTTCGGGCCAGATTGGTATTTTGGGCTATTCTAGGTCATTTCAAGCCCGATTTAGTCGGTTCAAAAGTTGTTGTACTCCAAAATCTCATGCCAAATCATTTCAGAGTATCCGTTGGTCGAGATTATCGCAATAAATTCTTTAAAAAGAGTGAAACATCAAGGAAAGTTCGTTGACATACTCGATCGGGGCGTCACTTCCATTATTCTCCTTATTTAAAATATAATAGAAGAATGTCGAGATTGCCACCTTGGATTAAATCCAATGATTATTATTACTCTTGAGTTTGTAATAATTTTACTTTTTCATAGTTGAACTATTGTATTTAATTTATTTATTTACAATAGAATACATTTATTATTTCTATATTCTTTTTGTTGTTAATTTCTAAGGTTTAATATTTATGGCACCGAAGAAAAGTATTGAACATTCGAGGATAGAAAAACTAAAGGGAAGAAATTTTCAGGCCTAGAAAAGGCATATAACTTTTCTTTTAACCCATGAAAAGATCCTATATACATTGACAACACCAAAACCATCAGAAAGTGTAAAAAATGGGCTGAATGGAAGTAGCGTACGAAGCAAAAATAAATGGGAAGAACACAATGCATGAGCAAAAGCTTTAATTTTGCAGTGTGTGAATAATCATATCATTTCTCTCTTTGAAGACTATAAAACTGCTTAAGAAATTATGGATATAGTTGAGGCAAAGTTTGGTTTAAGTTTAGATACTTATATACAGTTATTATTAGATAAGTATAATCGAACTTGCGTGAAACAGAATGATGACATTGATGATCATGTACTTTAAATGGAGATGATTGCAAAAGAATTACATGATGCTGGTCATTCTCTCAAATGACAACCATACTAAATAGTTTTCCGTCATTTTGGGATCACATTGTTACTTTTTTAACACATAGTGGAAATGAAGAGGATGAATAGCGATGGTAAATCATCCAATTTATTGATGGCTCAAGACAAGCATTCTACATAGAACAAGATGAAGCCATAACAGTTTAAAAAAAAGAAATTGTTGAAAAAGAAATAAAGTAAGCAATTTACTGAAAAATATTTAAAGTGTGGGAAGAATAGACATTACAAATCATAATGTCCTAATAAGGGAAAAGTACAAGAAAGCAAGAAAATTGTGATGACAGTCTCAGAAATAATGCTCGTGGAACTAGCATTAGATTCATGGTGGGTTGAGTCTGCAGCAACAAAACTATATGCAGGAACAGAGATTTGTTTGTCAAAATTAAAGACAAACAAATAGGAGAGCATAGAGTGTATATGGGCAACAACACATACTGTGATGTCTTAAGATAAGGTACATGTAAATTTAGAGTAAATGATTCTGTTATTTTACTTAGTAATGCATTATATGTACCTAGTATTCATAGGAATTTAATATTAGTGCTTGTACTAGACCATAAAGGAAGGAGGGCGACTCATAATCTGCAGTGGGCTTCTAGTGAAGGGGAGCCTATCCCGTTGAATCGTTTGCTACCAAATGAATCGAAAGCTCCGGATTGGCTGTTTCAAAAGGTGAAAGATATGCAACACTGGATAGGAATGGAATGTGTGGGATATGAAGAGCAATTTTTGGCTTTACTTACTGCAATTGAAGCGGATCATACACAGTTAAAGAAATCAGCATCGAAAATACAGCGGGAGCTCAACCGCCTAACTTGGTCACTGAAGTACGAAGGAAACTCAAGTCGTGAAAGATCCAAAGGGAAAGGGCTCGCCTATTCTTTATGAAGCAAAAATTATGTCTTGGAACGTCCACGGGTTAAATGAGGTAAATAAGTGACTTCGTATAAAAAATTTGTTGCGAGGATGGAGGGCGGATATAGTATGCTTACAATAAACTAAGTTGAAAAGTGTCTCTAGAAGGATCATTCGAAATGTTTGAAGTTGTACTTATGCAGATTGGGCCTATCTAGCATCGAATGGGGTTTCGGGTGGAATCTTACTGATGTGGGATAAAAGAGTGGTTGAGAAAATGGAGGAGTGTGTGGGGGAGTACACAGTCGCATGTTCTTTTAAAAGTGTGGCAGCTAATTTTGTGTGGGCTTTTGCAGGAGTATACGGTCCAAATGTAGACAACGATAGACGGTTCTTATGGGAGGAACTTGCTGGATTACATAGCTGGTGGGAGATTCCTTGGTGTGTAGGAGGGGATTTTAATGTCATCAGATTCCCTAGTGAACGATCTGGTGAGAGTAGGATGCGTCCAGCAATGACAAAGTTATCAAATTGTATCTTTGACTTAAACCTGATGGATATTTCTCTATTGGGGGGTTCCTTTACTTGGTTGAATAATCAGACATGGTCCCGGTTGGACAGATTCTTACTTGGTCAATTTTTACTTTGTCAAAATTGATGACAAAGTGGAGATTGATGATTAATGTGTCATCAATTTGTATTTAGAAGGATAATATTGTAATTTCATTGGTTTGTAACTAATGGTCAAAGAAGTGACCACGTGCACTTTGCTTTAATCTTGTAAATCTGATTTGTATCTTGAAATCCTAAGGCTATTAGATGGCCACATGTCTACATCAGATTAACTAGGGTTAAAGGTAATGAGCCAGCCATATAAAAGGCATGCGATGGCGCCACTGTACACGCAGAGAAGAAATTTGGAAAAGTTAGAGAGAAAGATGGGTTTCGAGAAATAGAGTTAGAGTTGAGAGAGAGAAACTTGTAAATCGATAGATTGAGAGAGTTAAGGTTATATTGATGACCTAAATCTTGTAACCGGTATCTCTGTTGCATTTGAAGTTGGAATAAGATGATCTCTGGCCAGTTCCCCCTATGGATGTAGATCCAAAAGGATCGAATCACGTTAAATTTGTGTTCTTGGTATATTCGTTCCATTTTCTTGTTGTTTCTTTTGATTGAGTTTTCTGTTTATAATTTCTTGAATCAATCTTGGTATTTGTTACTTTATTTGGTATTCTTGCTGAAACCCTAGATTTACAACAAATTTAAAACGCCCTTACCTATTTTTCCAAACTCAAGGCAGGATGTGCTGGTGCTGCTGTACGGGCTACTGCAGATGGCTTGAGTGGCTTTTGTGCGAAGGAAACGGGCGAAGTGATCTCCGATTTTGCGCTGGAAACAATGGCCACTGATGAGAGGGTGGGTATCACAGTGATCGTAGGTACTCGGGGATGGGGAAGAACAGAGTAAAAAAAAAAAGAGGGAATGTGTTTACGTTTCAGGGGAAAAATAAAATAATCCGTAAGTTTTGGCCTCCAGAGAGGAATTGCAACGACTGTTTGCCCATGCAAGAATTTTTTAACTCTCCAACGAAATAAATCGCCGTAATATAAAAAAAAAATCGCTACAGTTGAGATGCATAGTGATCCACTGCTAGTAAATCGAAAGTCGTTGTTTACTCTATGCAACGAAACTAAAATAACCTTTAAAAATAACCAATTGCGGCGATTTTATTTGCAACAGATTAAAAATCACCGCAATTAACCATTTTTCTTGTAGTGATTAACAAGTTGTTATAGAGCTCAATCATATCTCTTTCAAAAACAATTACCATTTAGGGTCATTAAAAGGCGTCAACATGTTAATGGCATTATGTTGACGTCGCCACAATTGGCTTTGAACAAAGGAAAATGATAAAATAACAAGAAATGGAAGAGTGTCAGCAGAAAAAACAGGACCTTTTTCTGTAGCGAGCAATAATAAGAAGAAAAAAAAAAAAAAAAAAAGGGAGAGAGAGAGAGAGAGATTCATGTGTGAAATGGCCTGTCCCCATGTCGAGGGCAAGAGGCCGACCAATTCATGAAGGTTGCGTAATTGTGTTAAATCAGGAGGTCCCTCACCTTACAATTTTGGCTTCTTCTACGCAAAGTTAGCCTTTGGAAGCCTCCACCACCACCAACAACATTGCCTCCCTCTCTCTCTCTCTCTCTCTCTCTCTCAACTATTTTTCATCATTTCGTGCTTAATTTCTCATCCCCATCAAGATTCCAACTGCACTTTTTCCTATGATCAGAATTAATATAGCACATCTATATATATATAAAAACACATGATATCAATATATATAAATATGCATGGATGGCGGCTTTCAAGGTTGTTATCAAGTTGTTAATGTCATAATTGCAGCGTTAAGACTTCCCACCCAACTATCCAACTCCGAAAGTTCTCCACCTTGTACGTACCTTTCTGAGATTAAACAACCAAACTGCCCTGCCCTTATATAGTGTAGGGCATACCCTGTACAGTACCCAACCCTAACATGACTAGAATTAACAATTAGTTCCATCCATGGGACCATCTCCCATTTATAATCATTTATAATATTGTTACACAAATATATATATATATATATATTTATATATCATGTGGACAATCATTATGTGAAATCATGAGGACCAATTATAGGAACATCCAGTCAGACTCTTAATTATTAGTTCTAAGATTTGGTGCCCGTTTCTCTTCTTTTTTTTTTTTTTTGCTTTTTTTCATGATATGTCTTTAATTTTTAAGATCCATCGAGCAATATATGGTGGAAAATTCATCCTTTTAATCATCTTTTAATCCTTTTTTTTTTTTTTTAATGGATAATACTAGATAAAGTCTTAAGATGTGTAAAGTTAAGTGTACTCCTTTTGTAAAAAATAGAATAGCCAATCAAAAAAATGATTTTTCATATAAGTCAAAGATTTATTCACTTTTTACAAATGGAGTGTGCAGGACTTTAACACCGTAAGAGTGTAAATATCATTTCTCTTTTTTGATATATCACCATATAATTATGAGATAAATAAAAATATAATAATTTTATGTTGAGTTAATCTCACATTAGAAATTAATTAAAAAGATAAATAACATTATAATTTCATTCAGAATTCCACCTTAATTACGCAACAAAGTACTTTTCAAGATTTTCATTTGATTGGCAAACATTAATTAATCTAGCTAATTAAAACATTTTCAAGTCTACGGCTGCTATATATGTTAATCGCTTTTGAGGGTGAATGTTCATGTATGCATGCAGGCATTGTTGAACATTAATCGCAACGTGCATGGGATTGTGAATGAATGGGGAAAAAAGAGTCGACTACTCAGCCGCCCAACTAGCCCGTTCTACTTGACAGCTTGTGGGTTTTTATCTTAATTTATTTTTTGTTTTTCTATATTTTTTTAATAGATTTAAATATTTAAAAATAAATAAAAAAAATACACCAATACACTTAAAATCACTTCCTTAATCACTAAATAAAAAGAAAAATAAAATTCACTAAGTAGTACATTTAGGCAGTATGTTTGAGACGGCATAGGAGCCTTTTTGGGAAAAAAAAAAAAAACATAAACAAATTACTAGCAATACTTCAACTGGGGTACAAAGTTTTTTGAGCATTGCTATGCCCAGCGAGGATGTAGAGACGGTCGGATAAGGGTAAAAAAAAAAAATTTCTTTTACTTTTAAATATTTAAAAAAAAAATCACAACATCATTAAAAAGTATTTCTTTAGTCACTACGGTGAGAGTAGCATTAATGTACACACCAATTCAATAAAAAATAATAGATTGAGCTCAGCACGTTTAGCTGGGATGGTGAAGAAACTCCAACATGCTTATAAACATGCCTGGTATATTACAAAAGAAATATGTTTATCTTGACCAATATATTTATGATAAAAATAATTTTTTTGGGATAAAAAATCTAGTCCAAAATAAACATTTTGCTTGCAGTATTATATAATATATATATATAATTTGCTTACACATTTTATGCTTACTCTTTTTGTTGGGTACGTAATTGAAATAAATGAAAGTTCACATCTCCATTTCATACTTTTGTATTATGATATTTGAAAGGTCAAGCCTTTTTAAAGTTTATTTCAACGCGCAATATAATTGACCAACTTGTGCTTGAATTTTCTCGTCTAGAACAATCAAAGACATCATACGGCGGTCCAATTCAAAACGATGGAAAGGTAAAATTAATATTATATTGGTTGGTGACCAATTATTTATAAAAAAATTATACTCATCATCTTCAAACCACACATTACACATAATTTTTATTTATTTTTTTTTCTTATTTTTTTTAAATAAAAATAAGTATCGTGTGTAGTGTGTGATGTGTGAGATGATAAGTAACAAACTAGCCTCAAGAATATATTCTCCACGTCGACTTGTAAATATAATTTTTTTTAGAGTAATGTTAGAGAGAAGTCACTATAGTAGTGCACACTTTGCACTCACTATGTGACTTCTTCTCATCTTCTCATTTTTCTTCTTATAATTTCAATTTTGAGAGATAGACGGTCTGGATAAAACTACATATTATGTGCAAAAGTGACTGCTGCAAACAATGACTTCTCCCAAGAATTTTTTTTTTTAATAAAAAAAAATTGACACTAATCATCAATAACAAGTGATTTAATGGCACTATACGAATGTAGGATTGTGGACGTACGTAGATCTAATAATTATCCTAAACTTATTTTTAATTGAATTAGATAATATTAATTTCTTTTTAAAAAAAAAAAGATAATATTAATTTCAAGGCAACTAGAGAATTCTATTCCAATGAAACTGGGTTAAGAAAGGATGGGTCCTACGTCGTCGTATCGGAGATATCAGCAACTAAAGTCTAAAACATGGTGGTTCACCTATAATATATTATATTATTTCGTACTTCAATGATAATTTACCCAGAAGATTTGAAGCAGATTTTTAGGGTGGGTAATCTGGTCATTTAAAGGTGACTTCACGAAAGCAAAGAAAGATCACAGTAATAATCACCTACTTTAATTAATCTTGATTATTAATCAATTACATATAAATTGCCTTTAAAACGTCACTTTCCTTTGCCTCAATTTCTGAAAAAAGGGCATGGAACGACCCCATTTCAAAATCATGTATCCACGAGTTTTGTCCCTTTTGTTTTGTTTTGTCAATCCCTCTGTGTTCCCTTGTCTATCCATGTTTGATTTTTCATATCTTGACTACATTTCCATTTGGTAAAGTAATATCATTTTTTTTTCTTTAATCGTTTTTTTTTTTTCAAATATTTTTCTTGTAACAAAAAGAAAAGTAATAATAAATATTTTTAAATGGGTGTGAGTTTCTTGTGATAAAAAAACTATTTGCATAAATGTTTTGACATAATATTAAATATTCAATAAATACAATATGACACGGTTCATGTATTTAAGGTATTCAATTTCGAAGAGACTTAGGCTACGTTCAGATACAGGAATAGTTTCATCTCATCTCTTTATTATAATTTTATCAATTTTTCACATAAAATATAATAAATAATTTAATTTTCTCTAATTTTAAAACAATAATAATATTAAAAAATAATATTCTAATAATATTTTATTCAGCTTTCATCTAAAACCATCTCATCTCATCTAAATAATTTTATTTAAAATTATTCTATTTATAGGACCCATTTCATTAAAAATTAAAAAAAAAAAACTATGTTAGCTTATTAGTGTAAGATATTAATTCAAACAATTATTACTTTGGGTCTTTCGCATTATGTTGACCTTGATGAACTTTTAACTTCATTTCATTTTGAATTTCTTGCTTTAAAATTTATCCAACCGATTTACTTGTTAGATGGATTTGCTGATGCGTTACATCTAACAAGTTTGATGGATTTTTTATTTTTTTTCATTCATCATATGACTATGACTTCCAAATTTGATGTGACAAAACAAAAGAAACCAAAAAGACTTCTAATGATTATATGATTTTGTACCTTTTCTCCTTACTCTGTTTTGGTTATAGATTCTCTCGATTTTACTTTTTAATTTCTCAAAAACACACACAAAAAACAAAATTTAAATTAAAAAAAAAAAGAAAAAAAACCAGCTACTCCAATGGTTACCAACTTTGGCGGGTTACAAATCGCTCATGACTTGCTATACAAAAATATTTTAATTTGGAAAAGTGTGTACATTTTAAGTATATTATTTGTGAATCTATATCAACTTAGTTCATATGAACTTTGAAATATATAAATAAATACAAATATATATACATGCCAATCTCTCCTTAATTCAATTATGTAATTTTATGAATGAACTTGTTATATAATATATATATATATACACACACATAATCATCATATTCACAAGTCAGTATGAAAATACACATTCATATTATTAATGTGACACAACCTCATTTGTAAGATTTAAATTTATAAATTTTTCTTAAAAATCTAATTATACCACTATGAAATGTGTGTCTTGCGCATGGAGTTATGAATATAAATTTTCTTTTATGTCAAGTAATATATTGATGGGAATTCGAATTATATATCATTGTATATATTTTTATAGCAATACATAAGCATTAATAAATAAGGATTTTGTAGGTATTATTAATTATAGAATTCTAGTTTTAAAAGTTTACTCGTCCTAAAAAAAAAAGTTTTCTCCACGATTTACTAAATGCCACGGATTTTTAGAACTTTCATTCTATTTCATAATGCTTTATAATTTAAGATCTAATTTAGTTATACAGTTCAAATGAAATGAAATAAAATGTTTTGTTAAAATTTAAATAAAATATTTTTATAATATGATTTTTTTAATATAATTTTTATTTTATGATTTAAAAAAATTAAATATTTATTATATTTTATAAAAAAAAATTTAAAAAAATATAATAATTATATGAGATTAGATAATTTTATTTTATTTAATATTATATTAGTTTCTTATTTTATATTTTTTAGATTTTGTAGGGCTAATTCATTTCTTTTCAATCACTTCTCACGCTTTTTCATTTTTTTTCCTTCACCTCTTGTTTTTTTTTTTTTTTCTCTATCTTTGACTTTTTGAAGTTTTGAACTTTTACATACTCCGATTCTCTCTCTCTCTCTCCCCCCGATATTTCTCGCTCCCCTGTCTCCTCCGTCCGGTTCTCCTACGCCGCATCATTCGTTTCCCGCCGGAATTCTGAGGCCCGCTAATAGCCTTCGGAACAACTTATAGTCGCTGGGAAACGGCTTATTTCTAGCTCTGAACCGGTTGGCTTTCGCCAGTCCAAGGCAGTCCACTAGGTGGAATCAGCGCTTGCTTGACTTGGAAATGTCGATGAAGGCGGCTCTATAGGGCTTTCGTTCCTGAGGAGACTATCGGATCTGCGGTGAGGCTAATTTGAGCAGTGGGAGTGGATGGTACTTTGCGGACGAGGCAGGTGTAGTCTATGATGACCGGAGCTCCGGCGAGCGATCTGACAGGGTGGTGGCATTTTGGTAAATCTCGCACATGGAATGGCCGATCTTGTTAGCTACGGGAATGCAGACCGTGACATCGAGAAGGTCTCTCTCCCTCTCTCTCTCGCTCTCTCTCTCTCTCTCTCTCTCTCTCTCTCATTGCGAAGCTTGAAATGATTCTTTTTTTTTTGGAAGACTTGGTCTTTTTTCTTGAAATTTCATTGCTTTGCTTCAATTTTTCTTATTTGGGAGGGGTGGGTGCAGAGAGAACGAATACCTCATCAGATGAAGTTTAGGGGAGGTTGGATGTTCTACTGGATCCCAGTAATCAAAATTTCAAAGGAATTAAGACGTAGTAAGTGAAAACTTGGTCTTACAATGGGAAAGAGGGACATTTGTGTGCTCAATGCTGAAAAGCTTCTCTGAAACAGTACCCGCTAATTATCATTGAAGATGAACTTCGGTTGAAGGGGATGTGCACTTATGATATTATAATCTGATCATTATGGTGTCCGGATGTTTTTTTTTTTTTTTTATGTGTATATGGTGTCCGGATGTTAAATGTTGTTGCATGTAACTACAGACGAATTGGTTCTTTGGATGAGTTTGGAGCTTGAATCATTTAATTTAATGGCACAATTTGTACTTTTAGATAGCTTATGAAGGTTTTTCACATAAGTGGAATGTGGACATCGAGAGGAATTCTCCTACGGTGGCTTCATAAAGGAAAGGCAAAAACTAGAGAAATTGTACTAAGAAGTTACATGCATCCGGTTGGTTCTGAACCCAAGATCTCGCCCTTCATTCCCTACTTTATGGGGGAAGAAGTGCCATTCGGAGTTTAGTGGCTGTTAGTGAAACGTTTTGGAAAGTAAAATTACTGAAGACTGAGCCAAACATCATTTTAGCATTTCTTCCCGTTACGGGGAAATATGGAACATACGGTTGTAGTTCTGTTCAAGCATTACCCTTTTCTATCATGGCCTGTCTTTACAATTGTTGTCTCTCAAGAACCTTCATATCAATAGGTCTAGCAACCCCTTCATTCCAAATACTGTTGCCGTAACAGAGATAGCAAGGTTGCATTGTTATGTTGCACCACACTTTGGGAGGATTGAAGTTGTGTTTTTGTCTATCTTGTATGATTAATCAAGAAGTTTAGATGCTCGTACTCTTCCTCTTGATGCAAACAAGAAGCAATTATCCACTTGTCAATCCAAAATAAATATAGGGGGATCCCTTAATCCATAATAGAAGAAAATAAAAAAATAAAGTTGAATGCTTCTGAAACTCCCAGTTACTAATTTTGGAATACCCATATATGCTTCTTAAGAAAGTTCATAAATTTTCACTTATCCAAAAAACAGGAAGTTTATAAATTTTGATATATTTTTTTTCTAAGGAACTCTATAGAATTTGTGGTTAATAATATTAATCGAATGATGCTGTATCTAGATATCTCCAGGTCCTACCTTCTTAGTTTACAAAGCTTGTGTGCCAATAATTTCTTTTTTGTTGTTTTACCTCGTGCAGGCATTAATTGCATTGAAGAAGGGTGCTCAACTGCTTAAATATGGTCGTAAGGGAAAGCCTAAGTTTTGTCCGTTTAGATTGTCAAATGTAAGTTTATTTCTCTTGCCTTCTCTCGAAGATTTGGTGGTTAGAAATTTGTTTCAAATTTGAAAGTGCTTCGATGTTGGTATAAAAACTAACAAATTTGCTCTTCGTTTTCTTCATTTTCTTTAAAAAGTACAATGATGTCGTAACATCTAGTAAGTTGACATAATTAGTCATCCAAAAAAACTCAAGTGGATAATCCTAAGGAAATAAAATAATGCATGCACATGCTATGGCACTATGGCACTCAAACTCAGTCAATAACAGAGGTAGTACAATTTTGACCAGCATGTGTGCTGTAATCTTCATGGACATTTCTGTAAATTTTTTATCCTGAAATCTTTGTACTATTGTCTATGAAACAGTGTGGACTGCACATCTGTTTTCATGTTTGAAATTGAAAGTAAAATTAGAGACGGTTCACAGGATCTCATCATAGTTTTCTCCCACGTATATATCAATAAGAAAAAAAAAAAAAGAAGAAGAAGCTTTCTTCTACTTATATGTTGAGTGTTTCAATAGTAAGGGCTAAAATAGTAAGCACTAAAGTAGTCTTAGCTTAAAATATTTTTAATGTTTTATTTTACTATCTATATTGCCTTTGAAAGGGCTAAATAATGGAATAAAAAGAACTTTTGGATCTCTGGAAATAAACTATTTGATTATAAGTATATGCCATTTCGGATCAAGTGATCCAGATCTTGGTTCATTAGGGTAGTGGTGAATTATGGTTTCTAACTCTGTTTCGAAGATAATGGCAAGACCATACTATTAGAAATTTGTTGACAATGCCCTCCATTGCAAATTATGGAAACTGGTTGAACTCATGGATCTATATGTGAATTCACCTTTAAGTTTACAAGTGAGTTGGATGATATTAGTCATGCCCCATGTCTAAGTGACAATTAATATGCTAGTATTTGTGGTTCAGTCGCTGGAAATATATGTTACTTTGTTTCCACACAATGGTATCTACTGTATGAATTTTAACAAATTGCTTCTTTGTTAGCTTTTCTGATATTCTGGTCTGTGATATTATTGGTGCTTGGTTGGATTTCTATATTTTGTACTGACTGTTGTATTTATAAATGGCAGGATGAATCATCTTTAATTTGGATTTCTAGTAAAGAAAGAAGTTTGAAGCTAGCTTCTGTCTCAAGAATTATTCCTGGACAAAGAACAGTGAGACTACTCATTCTTTTGTCACCACTTGAATGATTAGTTTTGACATTTAACATCTCTTACACAATTAGTTAAAAGTTTTTAGTTCTTAATATCTCCCAAATAAACCCCATCTAATTCATTTGATTTAATTCACTTCCAGGCTGTTTTTCAACGGTATCTGCGTCCTGAAAAGGATTATTTATCTTTTTCTCTTATATATAACAACGGAAAGCGGTCCCTTGATCTGGTTGGTGATGAAATTTCAAGTCTCTATAATTATGTTTTAAAGTGCAAAATCATTCTCTTTCTTAAATAAGCATTGTAATATGTTGTTGCTTTTTCAGATTTGCAAGGACAAAGTTGAGGCAGAGGCTTGGATTACAGGCCTCAAAGTAGTAATATCCTCTGGTCAAGGTGGGCGCTCTAAAATTGATGGGCGGGTTGATAGAGGCCTTTACCTTGATGTAAATATTCCCACTTAAAAGCTCCTTGTTTTCAAGTTCATTATTTGTTCTTTTCTTTCTTTTGCAGTATGATGTCATAAACATAAATATGCCATTGCATTGGGGAAATGTTAATGAAGAAAATAATCTGTCGCTAAGTGAGAATGCTGTTCTTTCCATTGTTAGTTGTTTAGAGTCTCTTAAGGATCATGATGTTGAAATTTTCTATATATTTTGGAATGTTATTCAAAGTCGAGTTCGTTTTACTACATATCTATTGTAATTGACTTGCATGTGGTTCCTATAATGTGTTTTGTTATACAATAAACTGAAGCAAAATGTGTTGTGAATTATATACATGTTCTTAGTGAACTGCATATCATGTCTGGTGCTGAATTGCTTTCAGGACAGTGGAGACTTGACATCAAATAGTGCAAGTGACAGTCTGCTTAGTGCTCCTCGAGATATTACCTCATCTGAGATTTCTGTCTCCTTGAACTCAAATAACTCCCCAAAGAGCTTTCGGCCTGACAATTCTGTACGTTCTGAAAGGTCACATGCATCAGACGAGACAAGTATGCAAGTAAAAGGATCTGGTTCAGATGCTTTTCGTGTTAGTGTTTCCAGTGCACCCAGCACTTCCAGTCATGGCTCTGCACCGGATGATTGTGATGCGTTAGGTGATGTATATATATGGGGTGAGGTTATTTGTGATAATGAGAAGGTTGGGTCTGACAGAAATGCTAATTATTTGACCCCAAAAGCAGATGTGCTTCTTCCAAGGCCATTAGAATCCAATGTAGTATTGGATGTACGCTATATAGCCTGTGGAGTCAAGCATGCTGCCCTTGTCACAAGGCAAGGTGAGGTCTTTACATGGGGAGAGGAGTCTGGAGGACGGCTTGGCCATGGTGTTGGAAAGGATGTTAGTCAACCTCGTCTGGTTGAATCTTTGGCTGCTAGTAGTGTTGATTTTGTGGCCTGTGGGGAGTTCCATACTTGTGCTGTTACAATGGCTGGGGAAGTCTATACATGGGGAGATGGTACACATAATGCTGGGCTTCTTGGACATGGCACGGACACCAGTCATTGGATACCCAAGAGAATCTCTGGTCCACTTGAGGGACTTCAAGTTGCTTCAGTTACTTGTGGTCCATGGCATACTGCCTTGGTAACATCAACAGGGCAGCTCTTTACATTTGGTGATGGAACATTTGGTGTCTTGGGCCATGGAGATAGAGAAAGTGTTTCTTACCCAAGAGAAGTAGAATCTCTCTCTGGTTTGAGGACAATTGGTGTTGCATGTGGGGTGTGGCATACAGCTGCGGTGGTGGAAGTTATCGTTACACAGTCTAGTGCAAGTGTGTCATCTGGTAAATTGTTTACTTGGGGTGATGGAGATAAAAGTCGACTTGGTCATGGAGACAAGGAAGCTCGGCTTAAACCTACGTGTGTGCCAGCACTTATTGATCATAATTTCCTCAAAATTGCTTGTGGGCACAGTTTAACCATTGGACTGACCACAGCAGGAAATGTTTTTACTATGGGGAGTACTGTTTATGGTCAACTTGGGAATCCCAATGCTGATGGAAAGCTACCTTGCTTGGTTGAGGGCAAGCTTCTTGGTGAATATGTTGATGATATCACCTGTGGTGCATATCATGTGTCAGTATTGACTTCCAGGAATGAAGTTTATACATGGGGAAAGGGTGCTAATGGGAGGTTGGGTCATGGAGATGTGGAAGATCGGAAAACGCCAACTCTGGTTGAAGCTCTGAAGGACAGACATGTAAAATATATTGCTTGTGGTTCAAATTACACAGCTGCTATTTGTCTTCATAAATGGGTTTCTGGTGCGGAGCAGTCACAGTGCTCTGCTTGTAGACAGGGTTTTGGATTTACCAGAAGGAGGCACAACTGCTATAATTGTGGACTTGTGCACTGCCATTCATGTAGTTCTAGAAAAGCATTAAGAGCAGCAATGGCTCCTAATCCTGGCAAGCCATATCGTGTTTGTGATTCTTGTTATGCGAAACTGAACAAAGTGTCAGAAGTTAGTGGTAATAATCAGAAGAATGCTTTACCCCGCTTGTCAGGTGACAGCAAGGATAGGTTAGACAAAGCTGATGTAAGATTGTCCAAGCCCGTGCCTTCTAACATGGATTTGATAAAGCAATTAGATAGCAAAGCAGCCAAGCAAGGAAAGAAGGCCGATGCATTCTCCCTGGTTTGCTCTTCTCAAGCACCTTCTTTGCTGCAGTTGAGGGATGTTGTTTTGGCTAGTGCTGTTGATCTGCGACGAACTGCTCCAAAGCCAGTTCTCACACTGTCTGGAGTGAGTTCTAGGTCTGTGTCTCCTTTCTCGAGGAGACCCAGCCCCCCACGTTCTGCCACACCTGTTCCTACAACATCAGGGCTTTCCTTCTCCAAAAGTGTAACTGATGGTTTGAAGAAAACAAATGAGTTATTGAATCAAGAATTGGTCAAGTTACGCGCACAGGTAGATAGTTTCAAGTTTTACATGTTTCTATTTATAATTTTGTTAACGCTTGAGAGAGGGCTTGTGGTTGAATGTATATAATTTAATTTTGAATTGCGTATATTGATGATCATGAATCTGGCTAGGTGGGGAGCCTGAGGCAGAAATGTGACCTTCAAGAATTAGAGCTTCAGAAATCAGTGAAAAGGGCTCAAGAGGCTATGGCACTTGCTGCAGAGGAATCTGCTAAATCTCAAGCTGCTAAAGAAGTTATAAAGTCTCTTACAGCTCAGGTTATTTTCTGGTTTCTATACTTGTTATTTTGGAACTTAATTCCTTGGAAATCCTTTTCTTATCCTCAGTTAACGCTTTCTTTTTGGCAAACGTTATGTGCGTTAGGGATGTCTTCCTGTAATATCATGATGTATGACAAACTGAATTTCCTTGAGAGAAAACAGAGTACTTGATGAACACATCTACTCTACATGACATTGAAACTGCATCTGGATGTAATAGTAGGAAATGTTTTTGTGCTAGCCTTGCTTTGAGCAAAGTTTCAAGCAGCACTTTGTTTGAACCTGCGAGATTTGAGATATGTTATGAGGTTTCTGCTCAAACCTTAAATTATATTGCATAGTTTACACTGCTGATTAGCTGTCCTTTTCTTCTCCATGCCAACTCTTCTTACTGTGTTTTTTTGAATTATTAAATGCAACTGCTGCTTGTAGTTATTTCTGATAACCGGCCTTTCACTGTGTTCCAGCTTAAAAGTATGGCTGAGAGGCTGCCACCTGGGGTTTATGATGAAATGAGGCCTTCTTACCAACCAATTGGTCTAGAGCCAAATGGCATTCGCTATCCAGACACACATGTAGAGCGTCATTCAAGATCTGATTCAAGCAGCAGCTCTTATTTGGCCTCTACTGCAGGAATCGATTCTATTTTAATAAATGGAACTCAGAGCCCAACTCCTTCACCTAGGGATCTGGCTGGAAACAATGAAATTAGCGCATACCAAGAAAATCAAGAGCTTGTGACCTCCAACGGAACCAGTGAGAATCCAAATACGAGGCTGCCAAATGGCGGTGGAGGGTTTCAGAAAAGTAGCGCAAGTGCATCAGAGTCAGTTAATGACAAGGAATCCAGAGCTTTCCAAGTAGGTGAAAATGGTGCGAGATCTAGAAGTTCTATGATGGCTGGTAACGGCAATCAAGTTGAAGCAGAATGGATAGAACAGTATGAGCCTGGTGTATATATAACTCTCGTGGCCCTGCGAGACGGCAGTAGAGATCTCAAGCGTGTCCGTTTCAGGTACTTGAGCTAAATTATATGGATCAGTGTGGTAAGATGTTAAAAAATTACATGACTCCAACAGACTTGTTGTCATTAGCAACAAGTCATGTAGATGTTATTCACTCAGGTCTTTGTCTTGGGCTATCACTCCCTTCAAGATCTAAGGTTCAACACCTTATGGGTGTAAACAATTCGTTGGGGCCGCACCCCCTAGTGAAAAGCCAGCGATTTAACCAGTTTGGTGTAGGAAATTTTTCAAAGATGCTGTGCACGGGATCGGGGTTTACTCTGCAAGAGTGGGTCCGAAAAACCCTGCCTTGGAAAGGTTTCCCGACATTAAAAAAAAAAAGTTATTCACTCAGGTGGTTGAAAATGGTTTGTCATGATAAATTTGTTGCTGTTAGATCTCCTAAAGATGGTGGGTATAATGGTCGGACCTGGTAGTTTGGATCTGGTCCTGCAGCCATTTATTTCCCACACGCTCTACCTTACCTTATGTTCATATCTATAGTTTAAAACATGAATATAATAACTTCTTGATTTACCTATCAAAGGAAAATCGATAGTTTAAATCATGAATAAAGCTTCTTGATTATTTATAACAAAAATCTATAGCTAAAAACTTTCAATGCAGTAGTGTATCGTTGCAATCTGATATGGTAAATGCATCTGCAGCCGAAGAAAATTTGGTGAGCACCAAGCTGAGACTTGGTGGTCGGAGAATCGTGAAAAGGTGTATGAGAGGTACAATGTTCGTGGGTCGGACAAGTCGTCAGTTTCTGGCCTGGCTGCTCGCAGATCAGAGGGAGCTGTCTCACCAGCTTCCCAACCTTAGCAAAAAGGGAGGGAGCGAACACCATCTACTCATTTTACATCGGTAATTATGGTGATTTTGAAGCAAAAAACCTTTTTTTCTCTTTTTTTTTTTTTCTCCTTTTGTATTTTTTTTTCCATTCTTCTCCCCCTTCCTTTTTTTTCCTTTTTAGAATTATTTTGTTTTGTCCATTACATTCACATATATGTTGTAATGTAGTGTATATAGAATCATCAATTCCGAGTTGATCTCGGCAAAAGGAAGTTTTTGTTCTCTGATTTGCTCAGCTGTTCTATTTTGGTGGTTATATTTTTAGGCTCCTCTTTTCAGCTCTTTTCATTTCCATACTTCGCATAGGCTGGTATTATATTTGTATACTTACTGGCAAAACATTTTTTTCAGAAACCCCTTGCCTTCATTTCAATGGCTTTTAGCTTCTGTTATCTTGATGGCTGTCAAAAACAACACTTGCTTATTATCAGAAAATAAATCATTTCCTACAGAATGTGTTATAAGTTATAACTGGATAACACTAAGAGGAAATTCTTCGACTAATTTCAAGTAGGTAGTATTTCTTTGTCTCTGTAGAGGGAGAAATGACAGTCTTTTCTTGTAAGTACTCGGAAAGATGTACCGTTAAAAATGGTGTTGAGTTAGTCAGATGCATGGTTGAAGTTGCCTTTTCATTGACTTGGCTCTGCGGCGGCTTTGACGAAATTTTACTGTGAGTCGGGTTGTATTGGTCGTTCGGCGTTTTCTGCATTTTTGGGTATAATCTTTCTTCTTTTTCTTTTGATGCTAATAGCTTTCAATTCTACCGTTGCTGTAGCCGAAAAGTTTACTTGAGGTTTGGTGGCTAAAGTAGTTATGTAAGTTGAGTTTTCCACAAATAAGATGAAGATAAAAGTCATGCAATTTTCTCAAAAAGGAATAAATCATGCCCCATACATCAATCAATTTCCTATTGATTTATACTATATTAACAAATAGGTGGGTAATCTTACCACTTGTGGCAGCTGTTATAGTTATTAAAAAATATTGCAATAGAAATAGTTTTTTATTCTAACTAATATGAGAAAGAGTCCCGCTACATACAAGCAACTTGGTGCATCCAAGATGCGCATGAATCTAACATCATCACTTTTTGTCTTTTACTTTTTTGGTTTTTAAAATGAGAACGTAGAAGAAGAAAAATGCTCCGTCATAAATGTCATTTATACTTTTTCAAAAAGATTAAAGTGTTCGTTCTTCTTATGAAGGAATAAAGTTTTCGTTCTTTCAGAGGCCCGTCTTCGTTCTTCTTCTTCATTCCTCCGTCCTTTCCAGCATAACTTGCACATGAAATCTCCAATTTGTCGGATTCAACGCATCACGATTGTTCAAACACAGTTTGGGTGTTTCTCTCTCGTTCCTCTGTCTTCGTTGGCCCGTTTCTCTATTTCTCAATGTTTAATGTCCTGAGACTTACATATCGAAAATAGAAACAATTTCACATCCCCTAAATAATTATTCTAGACTCAATTAAAACCCTTAGCATCGACACAAAGCAGACAGCTCGATACATTAAGCTAGTAGGTTGTTCATTTTCTCCAAGAACAAGTAGTGAAATACCAAATGCATCCAAAGAACAACAACAACTGAAATATCCCAGGAAGAGATGGAGTTATGTAGAACGAGATAGGAGGGGAGATGGAGGAAAGAAGGAGAAGAATGGAATGGGGGAACACGACGGGAAATGGAGAAGGATAATTTAGGGTCAAGGATGGAGAAGATGGGGGAGGATTTCGTAAATAGAAGGCAAATTTTGAAACACACCATTTTGTACAAAATTTTGTTCCCTGCCTGAATGGCTACACTCTCCCATAACTTTCTCTCTGAAACGTCCCGTTTCATTTATGACCTGGAATGCCAGGTTGTGATTCGTCCACAATGGGTACTCGAAATCGCCTGAGTATAGAATTTTTCTATAAGAAATGATATTTGCAGTTCTAGAACATGCAAGTTTTACTCTTTTTGAAAAAAGCGGATAAATATAAAATGCTACGATATGCCAATAAGTTAGCTTGCAAATAAATGTTTATATTTCCTATATCATCATCTTAATTGAGATTGGATCTAGCTATTGTTCAACTCATCTTGAGGTTTTCATTACGGATTTGTCTAGGGCTGTCAAAATCTTTTTTTGAAGGATAATGATAGGATTACTACTCTCTTACTACTTATTTACTATTCTTTTTGTATTGGATTTTTTTTTTAATTTTTAATTTTATTTAATGGTTAAGGAAGTGACTATTAGTAAAATTATATATATTTTTTAATTTTTTTCTTAATGATTAAGAATGTTAAAAAAATACTTAAAAGAAAATAATAATAAAATAAAAAATTTCAAATACACTATAAATAGTAAATGAGCAGTAACCCTATTACTACCCTTTTTTTTAAGTGTTACAATGTATAAGTGTCTTATTATGGTCTCCCATGAGAAGAGATCAGTATTAAACCTTAATCTGTCCTTGTTAGTCTTATTTTAATTAGAAAAACACATAATTTTTTATCCGACTTGTAGTTGGAGCAACCTTGGCAGAACGCTTTTTATCATTCATAATATGGTGACAGTCAAAGAAAAAAAAAGGAGTATAGATATCTACTTATACTTGTAATAAAAAAAAATAAAAAAATAAACGTAAGATAGAACAATAAAAACAAAAAACAAAAAAAAAAGGAGACAAAAATATTTGGTGAGGTTCCTTGTACCCATAAAAAACCTTCTTTGGCTATAGTCTCAGTCAACAAAATCCGGCGAGAAATTTCTTCAAATGGGGGCTTATTGCTTATAATGGTTAGAGAAGTCATGAAGTGCCTTTTAAAAAAGGTAAGAGAGACATTTTTTTAATTGAATTATTCATATTAATATGCTGTTAACTAATTTTCTTTTATTATCTAAAATACCACATTCTTTGTGAATCTAATATCATTAAACATTCACCATAATTTAATAAATAGTAATGATATATACAATTTTAGAATATTTAAATGTTGCGTGCTGCTATAGAAAAAAATTAGTAGAAGTCTAGAACCTACATAAAGAAATCCACATTTTTATAGTCGATCTATACACTTTTTTCAAATAAAGTACGTATAGTCTGCACGCTTTAAAATTATATGTAGCATTATTTTTAATAGTTTGATTCGATAAAATTTATTATAATTTAATTGGGAGGAAATCTTTGTTCACTATTTCATTTATTCAGGACTCTCAAATGGTAGTTAGATAGTTTCATCTCATTTTATTATTATAATTTTTTTTAAATTTTATATAAAATATAATAAATAATTTAATTTTTTTAAATTTTAAAATAATAATAATATTAAAAAAAATTTAACAATATTTATTCAACACATCTAAAACTATCTTATCATTATCCAAAATTCAAACGAGCCCAAACCGCGTCCGCTAATTATCCTTCAAAAGTCGTAGCACGCAATACGAAAATCTTTTGCCGTCCTTTGAAATTTGAATGCTTGTATGATTCAATATTTTGACTATTCGCGTTAAGCTCAATGATTAGGAAATTACCGTCAAGATATAATTTTTTTTTAAGCTTGTATCCGTTATTGTCAAAATCTCTTCTGATCTCATTTTATAATTATAAATTTTTTAAATTTTTATATAAAATATAATAAATAATATAACAGTTTTAAATATTAAAATAATAATAATATTAAAAAATAATATTTTAATAATATTTTATTCAACTTATCTAAAATCATCTCGTCTCGTATTATTCCAATATAAGCAACTTGAAATTTAATAATTGGGATAGAAAATTCTCTAACATCTAGACATGTTTCTTTGTCTCTGCCGACAACCAACCGGTATTAGAACATGGAAAGGCCGTACGTAAATGCTGTAATTTTTGAAGAGACTTTCACGACCCTCTGTGTTTATTTTAACCAGCTTGAACTTTCCTTCTACAAAATCAATGAATATTTATTAGAAAACCTTTGATCTTAGGTTTGTCTTTGAGAATGACATGACCATTTCCTGTAGGGCTCCGATTCTCCAAAGATGGTCTAGAATTCACCGCATTATTTGAAATAGGATTTTGCTGATGTAATCAGTCATTATTCAACTCCACGTGTGACATTTGTTTGTTTTTTATATATATAATAAAATGTTAAATATTTTTTTATAAAATATGGCGTGTAAAATAATAAATAATAACTAATAAAAAAAATTAATTTTTGAAATATAGCTTAAGCTATTAATGGTTTTAAAATATTTTTGTACAAAGGATTGAATTGATAATTAGTAATAGAAAAAAGTAATGCTATATCACGTAAATACTGTACAATTATTTTGTAAGAAAGAAAAATTTATTATTAAATAATTAATTTTTTTAAAAGTAAATCTTGTATTTTTTTTTTCAAAAAAATTGAATAGGGCTTGCTCGCTGATAGCAAATATTATTTCTGAAAATAGGGTTAAAATCTGTAAGGCCGTCTATATATAGGCTAGGGTACCAACTCTACAGAGGCTGTACAAAAAAGTATCAATGGCCGAATCAAATGAAAGATAGAAAATGAGATCACACGTTACCTCTACAGAATTTATGGGATGTTTCGTCACTTTTATCAACAGTTTATAATTATAGGGTTGCACGCACTCAAACTTCATAGCAGTAGCGATGGCATGATGAGTGAGAGATGGCACTGAAGCTTACCCCCACAGTATTGCCATGGTGATCAATGTTTTTATCACGAACAAGTTCTCATCGAAACAAAAAACAATAAAGAAATGCAGTCTTTTACTCAACCAAAAAGAGTTAGGATTTGTACATGAGCTGAACATTTGAAGGGTTTGAACAATGTGCTTGATCCTTCACATCTATCTCTCTGTATCTCTCAGGAGTTTCCACCTTCAAGAACCCTATATATGCTATCAAAAGACAACAACACTATTTTCCTTAAGGCCAAGGAGGAGATCACCATCATCACATGCACGTATGCCTATTACAGAATCTAAAACATGTTTTCGATCTCCTTGAAAGCCAAACAAAAAGGATCATGAAAACACTCAAAAAAAAAAAAAAAGACAAAAAGTACATTACCTGTCAAATTGTGATTGCTTTATGAATGGAAGGCATGAGAAAGAAGATCATATGTATATCCATCACTTTTATCGTCTGCAGGTAAAGTTGTCTCAGGGATCATGGTGATCCCCGGGAGCTCTGTAATCCGATGCTGTTGTGTTTCTTTGAAGGACCTGAAGATGGGATTGGCCATGCTTTTGGCAAGAATCCTAAGAAATCATGATGCGTTGAATTCTGAGGCCCGGGCTTCACCTTGAAAACTTGAGAGTGCCTTGCGCCATGAGTCTGGCTAACCACAACTGTGAGCATCAAGAGCAAACATAACAATAGAACTTGGTTTCCTTTTCCCATCTCGCCCAACTTTTGAAACTGAAATAATATAAGGACCAATAATAAAGAGAGACGCAAACAAGAAGGAAAGAAAGGGTAAAGGGAGAGGGAGGGGGGGTTGTTGAGCTGGTTAGTTCATGGAGGAGATTTAATGCGTGTACAGACTACGAAAAAGATTGTACACAGAAATATATATATTAAAAAAAGGAGGTTTGAATGCTGATTGTGATGGTGAGGCTTGCAAAAGAAGCATAAGAAGTATCGTAAGAGCAAACAATGAGGAGATGTGGAAACATGGGGAAGTAAACACGGCGGGGCGGGGTCATGTGCATGCTTTAAGATTGATAGCAGTACTTGGGCATGATTTTTGTTGGAAGTAAAATTAAATACACGACAGACAGTAAATTGTTCCCCTTAAATTAAAGACTTAGGTAAAGCTTTTTGAGGGGCCTTGAACGGGTCTTTAGGATGTGTGTTCCGAGTCACAACGATGTGATGAAACCAAAAGGCCAAAAGGGTTCGCAAACAAAAGCTAAAAAATAGAAGAAAGTAGAAGATAATGAAAAAGAACTGAGACTGTCGTGTTTTGTGGTTAGGCGGAGTGCGTAGGGCCACGGCCGGAGAGATTAATGGCCGACTTTGGGAGTTTTTAAAGTTGTTCTGTTAAGTCCAACATGTTGTACAACGTGTAAACTTGTCCCCTTTTGCTGCAGAGTTGGAAAGCCTGAATTTGTAGGGCATTTGATTGCATGATGCCACGTGTCTGTCACAGTAGCTAGCATACCCCCATGCTATTCCTAAATAATGGGTAATACATAATCGCCTAAATTTCAAATGAAAATATTCTAGTTGCAAAATAATTATATAAAAATAATTTTATTAATTGATGTAATTTGATGTGGTTTGTCAAATTATAAAATTATTTTTATTATAAGATAAATTTAACGGATCAGATAAAATTATATTAATTTATAAAATTATTTTTATATAATTCTTTTGTAGTTGTAGCAGTACTCAAGATCAAAAACCAAACAACAAAAAGGGTTGCTTCTCAAAGACCAATCACCATGCATGACAAACAGTGAACAAATACAAGTTGTGGCCTTTTGGCCCTTTTGATATCTCTACCTCTATTTTTTTGGTTCTCTTTTGCTAAAATGCAGAAAGATTGGTGGAGGAGGCCGGGGGCTACTTTAATAAATATTCTTGGCTAGATATTCGTCCATATTATAGCTAGGTAGGGTAGACATATTGGTTCATAAATGTGGGGAGGAACAATTGAACAAACATGTCTTTGGGCAAAAAACCATTTTGGAGTTGGAAATATTCAAATGGGGGACTCATGTGGTGTGCTCAAATCTTCATGAAGTTCAAAAGGGAGAAACAAAGGGGCCCATATGCCGTGTAAATTGCTGGCACAAACACGAGACATCTTTTGATCGATGGAAACATGGATTTTGCTGGAATCTGAACTTCTGACTTTTCATTAAAAAATATAGTTCATTTGGACCACTTCTATTGTAATGAGGGCGCAATTTCAGATATCTCAAACATCTGTGGTAGGGAATATATTTCAAGGACGACAACCTTTTGAGCTTGTAAAGATGGATGACTAGATGGGCTTCAATTTATCATGTCTTTTCCTCGCACTCTTTCTCCCTCTCTTTAGCTTTACTGATTTGTACTTAGCGGTTTAGATTTCATTCTACTGAATATCGAATATCTATTCACTGATCAATTGATCTACTGCATATCGAATATCATTTCCCTTCGAACCACTTTTAGGGTACAACATATATAGCTTTGCACTTTTTGATGGAATGGGCTATATTTCATTTGGAAATTAGCTTTAACCACCAATAAATTATATAAAAATAAACTTATAAACTGATATGGCATGATATGGTATTGCGTACATTAGATTATAAAACTATTTTTATTAATATAGAGTAGATCTAACGCATCATATATTTATATATATACATGAAGTCATGTTAATTTGTGGATTTACTTTGTGGCTGTAACACTTCTTGTTGGTTTAACATCTCAATCCCTAAAGTATGTATCTTAGTGGCTTAATGAATATTAGAGAAAAAAAAGTCATAATCTACCCTCTCAAACTCTCACTTCTTTCACACTATGCAGTACTCCATCCTCCAATTTGATACAATTTATCATTTTGTCATTATTTGACCCCTAATTATATGCATGAAAAAAGATAACAACATTTAGATCTTAGAAGAGCGAGTAAAATGCAAAAAGACTAGGGATAATTTGAGGGATTATATATTGCAAATTCATAAGTGATAGCTCGAGAGAAAATATAATTTTTCCTATATATGTATTAATTATTAATGATATTTATTATCTATTCCAAACCGTTGGTTTTTACAAGTGCTAGTTATTCTTCACACTGCTGTTTTATGAGTTCAATTAATCATTAAAAGAAGGAAGAACATGACCTGCATATATGATGGTTTGATCCAACTAGTTATTGACAGAAGTGCGATTGCAGTGAGTTATAATATTGCCATGCATACGCAAGGGATCAACTACTAATTAAAATCACGTTTGTTACTTCTAATAATTAAGAGATGTGTTAAGATAAAATATAAATAATTAAATCTATATATTTTTATTAAAATCTACATTTTATCTCATTTAACTAAATATTTCACATGTTGAGGTCACTTATTGATCATGGGGAGTCTGGTCGCACGTGAGATCAGGGAGCGTTAAGTTAATATATAAATTATTAAATATATATTTTTTGGGACAAGTACAGATACTAATTTCACAGGCTGTATTGTGGATTATGAATTAATATGCCGATGGATATACAATGTATGCTTTACATTTTGGTTTGGATATTACAGTGTTTTTAAGCTTAAGGCTTAACCTAATTGAGCCTTTAATATCTGGTAATTACGTGTACCCTTTTTAGCTTTCATGATCAACTCTTAACCCACATCATCAAATTAGAAGTGCCGTTAAAGAAAGTCTTTTTTTTTTTTTTTTTTTTAAAGTTTCAAACACATGAATAAAGCCTTAAAAATCTGTTAAAGGAATAATAATTTATTAATTAGATGGATAATATTCTTTATTATTAAAAAGAGAATTTGTGCTATAAATTATCATGAGGCATGTCCCGATCATAGGGTTCAAAAGTAAACCAAAGTCCTTTTACGGCCATCAAGAAAGATCCAAACATGTCCTCAAATTTCCATTTTAAGAGATATGTATGGGCCAGAGAAAAGTTGAAAACTGTGTCTTGTTGGTTGAAACAACGATGGTCTCTCAACGTGCATATATATATTATATATATATATATATATATATATATTGCAACTAATTCTGATCAGTCACGGATTCTAACCGGCATCTTCCAGCCTGACTCTTCGTGATGGTAAACAATTTTTATATTAATGTAGCATTCTATTATGTCTTTTGTAATGAGTTTTTTCCCCATCTGTCTTAGCAGGTAGCACGTCTGAAAAGGGCAATTAAGGGGACAATAAGCAAAGATCCAGCCCAGAACAAATAGATTCTTCGACCTGGCCCACGGGTAGGCTCATCTAGACGGAACGTGATGCAGAGGGATGAGACTCGCCGACTTGGAGAATCCTCAAGCAGTGTCCAGCCCTTGAGTGCTTGTCCGCGTGATTGGCAGAAAGTACGGAAGATCCTCTATCCTCTAACATGGAAGGCATCGACAGACCACCAAGGACGCCAGCGGGGTGAGGCAAATCGGGGAACCATACCACATTAATGACACCATTACCCAAGCTACACGTCACATTAATGATGTCATCACAGATCCACGCCGCATTAAAGGACTCTGACAAAATGAATAGTACGAAAGACACGGACTCCATGGGGTAGACACGATCTGTCCCCCCAGATTCCTGGTATAAATAGCAACTCCCAAGTACGAGAAACGCTCTTTGATCCCTAAACTCTCTTACTTATTTACAAACTTCCAAGAGATTTTACCAACTTTGGCATCAGAGACTCCCCAGCCAGGCCATCCTCTCTCAGTTGCCTTATTCCTTATTTCACAGACCTAGTTCTGAAGATCTGAGTTGCTAGAACCTAGTTCAAAAATGTACGAAACATGACGTTAACATCTTTATATTCATACAAAATTTATATTATACATATATGTGTGTGTGCGCGAGCGCATGTGCACTATATATATATGTATATATATATCAATACGGACAACCGATTGTCTCCTTTAGGATGGAAAGACATCAACAAAATTTTGCTCCTAATTACAAGTTGGTGTGTAAATATATCACTTATTATGAGATTTAAAATAATTATAAAAAAAAATTTAGAACACAAATATTTTTTCTTGCTAATTATTGTGATAGCATGATGTATATATTTAATATATCAATAAAAAAATTTGCAAATAAATCTTTTGACAAATTAACAAATACCAAAATTGTTACATATTTGATATTTCAAACTTTCCTAGCTAACTATATAATTTAGACATGAGTTTAATTTGCATGTGAGTGCAAAAATGGTCATGAATTCTTTTTTTCAAAGGGATGATTAATATGTGGTTTTCTTTTTTTACAGAAAATGCTAAAACTCGATCGATCCATCATGGTAGGCCGAATGGATCAGTGGATCATTAGATTGTTGTTTAGAAGGTACCCAATAATGCATGAATGCACTTCAAGGAAGAGATACAAAAGAAATGAAGAATTGCTTTAATTCTACGTTCAACATCGATTAATCCACCACCAATATTTAGGCCTTTTAATGCAGAAATCGGTTGTAAAATTTGTACCCTTTGTTTTCAATGCCAGCTTCCTCTTCGTCATCCCTTTCTCGTAGATACTTTCTCTCGACTCATACAGCTTAAATGTGTCTGTCAATCGTATGGTCATATTAAATGTGTCTGACAATAACAATATTCAAACTATAGAGCACCAATATTACTCTATATTGATTAAGGAGGGAGATTCATACAGCTTGAATTTTGTGGGTTTTTATATTTATTTTTTAATTAATTGTAATTGAGCCCGAAAAGGGGAAATCAAGATAGGCCTAAAGTCCAGCCCAAGTTTGTCAAACCAACCAATCCCTTGGAGGGTAGTTGAACCGTTACCTCAATATTGGCCCAATATACCAATTGTATAATTTTCTATCATAATTCTCATTATAAACATATCAAGCCAATACTAAAAATGTAGCCTATTGGATTTTGTGCGTAAGGGTGTGTGCAAAAAATATATATAGACTGTGAAGAGAGAATTTTTCAAAATTAGGAAGACAAAAAAATAATTTTTTTTTTTAATTTCACAGAATTTCTTTACTTCGATTCCAAAACTGGTTCACTCTACTCTATCTCGTTAGTGTGCGAGCCCCGCGCACCAATAATTCACTATCATCTTAAGTATCGCCATTCACCATTTTATATCAAACCTATGAAATTTTAGTTATTATTTATTATTTTATTTACTAATAATTTGATTCTATGTCAAAAGTTAATAAAAATTTAAAATAAAGATGAATAAGATTTTTCAAAAGATTCTGCTACGTGAATACGTCCACCAAAAAAGGCTGCCGAGCCTTTTTTTTTTTTTTTTTAAACATCACCACCTGATTTCATTTCATTAAGAAATTACTGAGCATGACTCATTACATGGTTTCTCCAGTTCTACTACAGAAACCAACTCATTAGGAATTAATTCCATCCAAAAAGACTCGTTATCTCTTTGCATAGTTCTCTTTGCCAACATATGTGCTACACTATTACCTTCTCTGAAGATGGATTGTATAGACCAACTAGGCCTATGTGATAGTACTTCTTTAATATCCATTACTTGTTGATCTATCCACCCACTATAATCATCATTATTGTTCACTGCTTTTGCTACTATTTGTGCATCTCTTTCAAAGATAACTCTTTGCAAATTAGGTTCAGTAGCTGTCTCCATGGCCTTCCACAATGCTAGTGATTCAGCAACTTCAATTTCCCCCACAAATTTCCTTACAACACAACAGGAAAAGATAATTTCCCCTACATGATTTCTTGATGCCACCCCAATTCCCATCTTCTTTGCTTCTCTATTCACTGAGGCATCATAATTAATTTTAGTGAAAAGATCATTAGGTGGCAACCACTTTGTGTTTAACCTGCTTATTCTCATTTATCTTCTCTGTTCACCTTGTTTTTCTTCTACTTTATGAAACACTTCCATCATCAGTTCAGCTTGTTTCATTACCCAGCTTGGACCATCAAACTTTTCATTAAAAGCAAATCTATTTCTTCTGAACCAAATGCCTACAAGTATAACTGCTACTCTCTCCAACTTCTCTTGGTCCAGTGTCTTCATTAGCCTCTACCAGAGTTGAACAAAATCTACTTTTTCACAGCACCATTTATGCAAGCCACTAGACCTCTTAGCCCCTACATCCCTGGCAGCTGGACAGGTTCACAAAACATGCTAAATTGATTCCTCCTCCTGTTTACAGATAGGACATATTGCTTCTTCCACCACATTCATTTTAAGAAGATTCAATTTTGTAGGCAAGATCAATTGTAAAGCTTTCCACAGGAAATGTTTTACCTTCCTTCGCACATTCAAGTTCCACACAAGCTTCCACATCTAGTTTTTAACCTGCTAGTTGGAGCATTCCCCCACAGCTGCCTTTTCTTTATTCTTTTTTGCATAATATGCACTTCTCACTGTGTATCTCCCATCTTTTGTATTCCCCCAAACAACTTTATCTGCCCCTCCTCTCTTGCTCAATGGGATACTGCATATCTGAGTAGCTTCTTTGATATTAAAGATTTCTTCTATTAATTCTTCATTCTATCTGTGGCTTTCCTTATTTATTAATTCTTCCACCTTTGCTTTTTCTGCTAACAGCATTACAAGTGATCTGATTCGATGTGTATCAGACTGAGGTAGCCATTTATCATACCAAATTGCCACTTGTTTCCCATTCCCAACCTTCCATGTCAAACCATCATTCACAATAGACTGTGCTACCATTAAACTTCTCCACATATATGATGGTTTGAATCCACGTTTTGCATCTATAAACTGGGTTCTTCTAAAATATTTCTCTTTAAACACCTTAGCTATCAAATAGTCTTGATCCAATTGTAGTTTCCAACCTTTTTTGGCCAATAGAGCTCTGTTAAACACCTCAATATCTCTAAAACCCATCCCACCATCCATTTTGTTATCTCCCATCTTGGACCACTTCCGCCAATAAATAGCATTTTCTTCGTCATTGTTCTTCTACCAGAATCTTGATATCAATACATTAATCTCAGTACATAACCTCTTAGGTAACAAGAAGACATTAATTGTGTAAGTTGGTATCGATTGCATCACTACTTTAATCATGATTTCTCTCCCAGCTATAGATAGGAAAGAATTCTTCCGACAATGTACTTTCCTCCATATCCTCTCCTTTATCATCTTAAAAGTGTGAAATTTAGCTCTGCCTATCATCGTTAGGAGCCCCAGGTACTTACCATAGTCCTCACACAATATGACACCTGCATTCTGCATGATCTCTCTCTTAGTCTCCCTATGAGTATTAGCACTAAATAGAATGGAGGTCTTCTACTTGTTAAGTGCTTGACCTGAATCCCTTTCATATTTCTCCAATACATCTTGAATAGCCTTCCAATTTCCCTTATTGGCTTTACTAAATATAGCACAGTAATCTATAAACAGCAGATAACTAATTTTGTTACCCCCTTTTACTACAACCACCCCATTCATCTTTCCCTCTCCCTCAGCTTTACATAATATAGCACTTAAGCTTTCTGCACAGAAGATAAAAATGTAAGGTGATAGTGGATCACCTTGCCTTCACCTCTACTTGGTTTAAAACTGTCACCAGGTCTAACATTCACTAAAACCAAAAATGACACTGATCTCACACACTTCATCACCATTTTTATCCAACCTTCCACAAAACCCAGATTTCTCATTATATTTTCCAAAAACTTCTACTCTATCCTATCATAGGTTTTTGACATGTCCAATTTTAGTGCTAAACTCCCCACCCTTCCATTCTTTCTTTTCAATATTGAGTGCAAGATCTCAAAAGCTACCATTATATTGTATGTTATAGACATTTCTGGTACAAAAGCACTTTGCCAGCTTGAAATAATGTAAGGAATCACTCTTTTAAGTCGATTTGCTAAAACTTTAGCAATAAATTTGTACAAAACATTACATAAAGAGATGGGCCTAAACTCATTTTGTAGAAAGTGTGCTAGTTACCTTAGGAACCAGTGCAATATTTGTATGATTTATAGCATTAGGCAACTGACTTCCATTTTAGACATCAAGGATGGCCATACTAACCTTAGGCCCCACTGCTTCCCAATGATCTTGATAAAATCCTGCTCCAAATCTATCTGGTCTTGGTGACTTCCATAGATTCATCTATTTTAGTGCCATTCCAACCGCATCAACTGTAAATGGTGCCATAAGAGTCATATTCATCTTTGTCGACACTTTTGAGTCTACATGCTTCAAACACTCATCCAAATCCTCCTTCCTTGGATTAGATGATTGATAAACATTCTGAAAATACCTCTTGAAAACTCAATAAATTTCCTCTTCCTTTTCCATACTAGTTCCAGACTCATCTTGTACTTTCCTAATCCTATTTTGCTTCTTTCTTTGAGTAGCACATGCATGAAAATACCTTGAATTTTTATCCCCACATTGATACCAGTGTACTTTTGCCTTTGTCTCCATATCTTACTCTCTTTTGCCAGTAATTCACCAACCTCCATCTACAGAATTTTTACATCATTCACATTATGTTGTCCCTCATTATTCTGTAATTCTTTTAGCATTGCAGTCTTCTGTCTTATCTTCTTTTCATCCTCTAAAGCTTTTAATCTGCACCACTTTGACAACACTATCTGACTTCTTTTTAAACAAATTTGAATATCCTTCAAATTGATGCACTACCCCTATCTTTGCTCCACTCTTCTTTGACCCTCTGCTTGCACACATCTTCACTTCCCCAAGCCATTTCATATCTAAATATTCTTTGACTCTCATTACTTCTTCTATTACATTATTTCCAGAAACTAATCAATAATGGCCTGTGATTTGAAGTCATTGCTGCCATCACCTTTACATTAGCCTTTTTGAACATGTTGATCTATTCTACATTTGCAACCCCTCTATCTAGCCTCCCCTTAACATAAGTTGAATCACCATGTCCATTACTCCATGTGAACCTCGACCCTTCCCATCCCATATCATATAACCCACATTTCTCCAAAACTATCTTAAATCTCTCCATTTGAGCCTCATTTCTTATACTTCCACCAACCTTTTCATGCTGTGTTAAGATTTCATTAAAGTCTCCACACACCGTCCAAGGTTTTTGGTCCTTAGGTTTCAAAGAGATCAATAAATCCCAAGCATCTTGTCTTCTATTTGTGTTAGGCTGGCCATAATAACCAGTAAACAGCCATGCCTTTTCACTTCCTTCACTATCCACAGTTGCACTAATATGGTTTCTAGAAAATATTCACTCCTATATTAGACTTCCATAACAATACTAATCCCCACTCCTTCCCACTGAGCCCACTGCTAAACACTCCTGAAATTTCAATTTTCTTTTTATTTATTCCCACTTCTTTGTTATTAATTTAGTTTCCATAAGGAAAACTACATCGGGCCTCTTTTCCTCCACTAACATGTAGGGCTCCTGAATTATACGGGGGTTCCCAAACCCCCAATAGTTCCAACTTAATGTTTTCATGGCTCTTGGCGGTGTTGCAAGCCACCACCGCCAAGTCAACATCACTATCATGATGCACCTCCACCAACGCCTTCTTGTTTCTCTTTCCAATTTCCTTTCTAACTCACCACTATCTTCATCCTCTAATACCCTCTTCCCACATATTGGTTTATCACTAGAGTCATTCATCCCCCCTACCATCCCCCTAGTACCCCTTGCCCTTCTTTTCCAACTTCCTATTCTTTTCTCATCAGTACTTCTTTCCAGTTCTATACCTATTTGACCCGCGTTTTTTTTTCTCCACCAACTCCTACAGTATACTTGAACTCTTGCCTATCACTTGTTCCTCAACAAATTCTATTGCCTTATCACTTGTATCATCAGCTTTTGAATAACTAATACTATCACTTGCAAAATTCAATAAAGCCACTACCCCTAAATTTTCCATACCCACCTTATCAGTTTTTAACATCCTCTCCCCACTACCATCACCCTCTTCATCCATCAGCCCTCCTCCATCATCACTCCTTCATTTTTTCATAATTTGCACCCTGATTAAACGTTAGAACCTGTTCAGATTTCCACTGTCCTCTCCTCTCAAAATTAGGCTCAGCTCTCAACCACAATCCATACTGCTGATCATTATCAAAGGATCTTCCCAAACTTTGTTCCTTAAACTGACATCCATCATCTTTATGTACAAGTGTACCACATCCAAAACTTAGTTTTGGTAATTTCTCATATTTAAAAGGAATCTATACTTTTTCATCTTTAACCCTTATTGTTTTTCCCCTTGCCACTACCTTCAATAAATCCATCTCTACTTTGACTCTAAGAAACTGTCCCCACCCTAAATCATTGTAATCCACATCCACCTCCACCACTTTTCCCACAGAATTTCCTGTCCTCTCTCCATAATCTTTATTCATAAGTGCTAATAGTAAGTTATGAAATTGTACCCAAAACTTCTCTCTGCCGAACAACATCTTGCTTGGTTGTGTAAGACCATCAAACTCCTTTAATACAAGCAAATAATTTTCAAATAACCATGGCCTTCTTGCCATAACCCTCATCTTATCTGCATGATTTGCAAAAGTAATCATAAACATATTAACACCACATTCCTTGAACACTATTGGCTTACTAATCCTCCATATTTTTGGCAAAGTTGATGCTATCACCTTTCTACCAATTCCTCTTTCCATCCACAATTTTCCTATCAGACTACGATAACCTCCCTCATTTACACCATACTCTCCCTCTCCTTCCAGTTCCAAAACAAGAGACTCGTCCTCATTAAGTTTCATCCCTCTCTATTTATCTTCCAATTCTTCCATCTCAATTCTTATTGTTTTTAAAATATTTTTTTAAGGAAAATGCTATTTGATCTGATTGTGATTTTTTATTTTTTTAAAATTTAATAATTAAAAAAAATGATTATTAGTAAATTTCTATTTTTTATTTTTTTTAAATAGTTTAAAATATATAAAAATAATTTTTAAAAAAAATACATTTACACTTATCGATTAGCATTTTGAGTTAGAAATGTCGTACCAATTGCATTATCCTTTTTTAAATTCTTTAAATATTTTTTAGTAATTTTTTTACAACATTAAATAAAAAAAACACAATTAGATAAAAATTCTCTATACGTAGCTTTATCATTTTCCTTTTCAAATTCAAGTATGCCTTGATCGCCCTATCAAATTCCAGGACAAAACTCCGGAACCCACAGGGCCTGGGCTTCCTGCATTTGCAGCTAGGGTTTTCTTCACTCCCCCGAACACCACGCTCCTTTCCAAATTTAATTAGGGTTTTGGAATTGGAGATGGCGGATGGATACTGGAGTCGGCAGCAGCAGCAGCATCTTCTCCCCTCGGTCAGTTTGCTTAAACGGCCTCGCACTGACTACGGTTCGCCCTCGTCTTTTTTTTTCATCTAATACCAGTTACAGTGTCAGTATGGATCTTTTGACTCGTGTGTTGTGTTCGAAAATATTGGGATTATGATTTCTTATCGCTTTAGCATTTCTACTTTGAAAGCATGCGAACAATCTCTTGTATGATGAAGTTGTTTCTTAATGCGTTTGAATTTGAAGTTAAAATATCTTTTTGAATTACGTTCGGTTCGAGTCCTCATGTGCTGCAAAACTTTGGTTGACATTTGTTTCTCGATGCTCATTGGTGGTACTTATCTGTTATGTTCTGTTTCTGTTTCTTCTTCCTCTAATATGTCACAGTAAAATGTATAGAACTTTTTTTTTTTCTTTTTTTTTTTCTAGCTGTGTTTTTCTTGTATACTTCTGTACTTGGTCTATGCCTTTTGCATTTCTTATTAAAACCGTTGTGTACTTGTCGAAAACATTTATGGCACTTTTCTGAAGAGGAAGATTGATAGAGAACATTTTGTTGTGAAAATGATGATTGACAAACAAAAGCAAACACAAGCAAATCAATCAAACAACTCAAAATTAACGTGATTCTACAAAATACACTTTGGGGCGAAATTTCATTGTTCAGAACCCTTAGAAGTTACTATACTGTTCATTAAATATATATTTCTCGTGTCACATAGTGGAAATCCTAGTTTTCACTTTTCTGCATTATCCGCTCGAGCTGAGTGTCGAGCGCACCTTGAGCGAACTCTTAGTCCGACATTCAATTGAGCGAGACTTGAGCAAACTTTTTGCTAGAGCCTCGCTCGAGCACATCGAGCGAATTTTCTGCCTGGCACTTTCTCTGATCACAAACAATGCCAAAAAAATTATTGGCCCAAGCCTGTGCTCCATGGCCGAAGCCTCCTGGAAAGTCTGCCAAAAAACCATTCCACATCCTTGTCAGGTCGGTTCATCAAATCAGGCCGACGCACCAAAAAACCAGGTTCCACAAACCCAACACATTTGGTTTGGTGGCTGGCATTTAGGACGGGAAACGTAAAATATTGATGCATCCAAGTGATCAATACTTTTTTTTTCATAAATATTCAAGTGTTCAATACTACTATGTTCTTGGTCAAGTTGAGAATTCTTTTAAGGTTTTATGTATTTAAATTGTCATACACTTTACTCACTTGAACTACTAGCTAATAGTTCGTGCTCCACAGAGGAAAGCTCCTAATACTGTTGGCTGTTTCTCTTCTACTTTTATCTTCTTTGGCTTTTAAAGTTACCGTTCTGTGAGGGCTTATCTCAGTTTTAGACTTAGTTTGTACATGGATTAGATCTTTTTACCCATGAAATTCTTTATAGATGTTATATCGTTTAAAGGAAATAGAAATTAAGTTCTCTATGCAGTCCCCAGAAAAACTATTTATGCTACAATGTACTCTGCTGGCCTATGGAAAACACTGTTTTCTGCAGGTCTATTGGCTCAAATATGATTCCCGGCCTTTTAAGTGAAACTTACTTGATTTTTAATTTAATAATTTATTTTTTTTGTTTTGGATTTTTGGTCCTGCCTCTCTGTTTTTCTGTGCCTAACAAAATATCCTTGCTGCTGGAGACCCCATGTTTGTGCGAAAACCAGAAGTGCTTTAACCTACTTTCTGAGTTCTCCCATTCGATTGCTGTTTAAATGTATGATATTTGGAAGTTTGGTCAGATACACTAATATAGCAATGTAAGGCATGATTGAAGTTGAACTGCATCATTTCACCGTATGTTTTGTCTAAATCTATTTTCCTTGACAAGTGATGACCCCACATATTTTCGTGTATAATTTAGTTTTTCATGAATAATTAAATATATTTTTGTGCTGGAGTATTAAAAGCTTAAAGGCATTATTTTCGAGGGACAACATTTTGTGATCAGTTTTTTTATGGATATGCATGATGCACACAAATTAACGAACATAAGTTTTGATGTTTGGTCTCTTTAATAAATCCCTTTACAGTTACCCATAAAAAAACCCCCTTGCAGTTGGAATGTTAATGATGGTGTGGAAAAATATATTGGGTAGCCATTCCTGTTGGTTTTAATTTAGACGAAGGATGGGGTTGGATATCTGTAATCATACCATTTGCAATACTGAGACATGTCCAATTGTGATGAGCGATTCTACCAGTTGTGATTGTGGTAAAAATGTGCAGTTATGTGATGAGTTGTATGTCTGCATCTTGTGTCAGACAAGCAGTTCAATTTCAGAACTTTCTTCATCTGTATTTTCAAATTTTGTAGAACTTGTGCCTTCTGTGTTGCCTTCAGCTCATGAGATGCCAAACTATCTAGTGCGAGATGATGATCGTGGTGGCCCTCATGCAGTAAGGGACACAAAATCAATTGGATCAGCTTATGATCGCTATCTTCAGAGTGCGGTAACCTCACAACGCCATAGCCTGTGCTTATTTTTCCTTTTGTGAATCTTTATGTGTACTAAAAGTTCGTCATAATTGCTTTTGAAGCAACTTTCATCCTTTACTTCTGGGGAAGCCAGTACACTTCGAGGAGTTGGATTGGGAAGGGTCTCTGGTGGTGGAATGCCTGGTCCTGCAATGGCTGATCCTGCTGTGTTGGGTCGTACTGGGATTGTTGGTCCTGATCTTGCACCAAATGGTCGAAATGTTGGTATTGGTAATCAGCTTCCCTTGGATGCAACTAGGCCTGGATGTGAAACACAGCCTTTACCTCCAGATGCTTCCAGCACTTTATATGTTGAAGGACTTCCTCCTGACAGCACAAAGAGGGAGGTAGCTCGTATCCTTTGTTCGGTGTGATACTGTCAATTTATTACATCGATCTTTGTTCCTCCTTCAAAATCATTTCATCAACCTTGATTTAAGGAAATTTTTGTTCTTCACATTTCCTTTAGCTGACCTTCAGATATTTTCCGCCCTTTCGTTGGATATAAAGAAGTGAGACTTGTAACCAAAGAATCCAAACACGTAAGTGGACCTTGAATTAGAATCCATTTGGGCTGTGCTTAGTCTTGGTTTGTTATGCCATTGTGACTAATAGGTAGGGTGACTTCTTTAATATAAACTGAGTCATTCATAATGCAGCGGGGTGGAGATCCTCTTATCCTTTGTTTTGTGGACTTTGTAAATCCAGCCTGTGCAGCAACTGCCATGAGCGCCTTGCAAGGTGATCGGTTTGCCTTTCCTTGTGCTTGAAGCTATCATTGTTCTGAACATTAGAGTTTATCTTGTTATAATTGTGATATTTTGTGAAATTCATTTGGCAATTAGCAAAATACAGTGATAATGTATATTCTGTGCTTATTCATATATTTGTAAGTTCTCACGGTAGTAGTATTTTGTATTATTCGTTGTGTTGTGTGTGGATGGATGCTTTAATGCGTGGTTTTGAGTTATTTGCCACTAAATGTTTTAAATAGTAATTTTCATCAAAATTACAATTAGGAATAATGATAGCTATTAGGAGGTTCCCACAAAGGCGTAGGACCATGCTCCTTTCTTGATTTATCTTCCTGATAACTATCTATCTCAAGTGACTAATCATCCAAAATTTCTGCTTCGGGAAGCAAGGGTTCTCATGACTAATGAAAATGTTGGATTAAATTCATTGCTTGATATAGCTAGCCAATTAACTTCCCATCTAAACCATGTGGAGATGCTGACCATATACTTGGATTGCACAGGTTATAAAACGGATGATAATGATCCTGATTCAAGTTACTTGAGGCTGCAGTTTTCACGATACCCAGGTCCAAGGTCTGGCTCTGGCTCTCGTGGTAAGAGGTGAACAGGCTTCAGATAGATATACCTAGGTTAATGCAGCTGACATTGGTGCGACACCTCCTGTAGGTAGTGCTTGTCCATGATACAATGTACAAACAAATGCAATTTAAATTAATCAATCCTGACCACACAAATTAGGTGCTTGTGAGGTGCGGCAACTATTGAGGTGCAAGATGGAGAAGGAAATCCCTTGTTTATGCAATTTAACGGATAGAATTTTGTATGTTATGTCCATAATTACCTTCAGGATGAATTTCTGTGCTAAATTCTATCTCAAGAGCTCTTTGAATCTGTCAACATTTTATTTGCATCTGCATTTATGAGGTTATGAATGATGGAGGTAGATTCAAATATCAAACTGAAATATTTTATGCTTCATTTTTATGTTGTGTAAATGCCCATTTTCATATAGAGTTCTGCGTGAAACTCCGGTGGTGTTTGTTATATGGAGCTTAGAATTTGTGAACCGTTTGTTTCGCCTGAGGTATCTGCCTTGTCATTTTGATAAATAACATAAGATATGATAATGCTCAACTTTATTTTCTTGCTTGTTTGGTAATTGAAGTTGGGATCTATTCAAATGGCCATATATGTGGGCGCGAGCGCGCACATGCGACTCGACCTCATTTGTACATTGTGTTTGGTAATGGAAATGGGATTTCAGGTGCAGGCCACTGAATTTACGATCTCTTTTGGTTCATGTTTAAGAACCATTTTACCCTAAACTCCATTGGGGATCTGGCCCATATACCTTCAATAAACGAGAAATGTTCATATATAGTACCCCTTTCGGCTCTGAACTCCATTGTGGACGGGAAACTGGTGCTATGAACTTTCTTGCCATGACTGACACTTCAAAGTCCAAACTCTATCATCTCTGACTTATATTTTATTTGATTAAAATCACTCGTTTGAATTCTCAACTTATTTAATCTCATTATTATAATTTTATCAAATTTTTATACAAAATATAATAAATAATTTAATTTTTTAAAATTTTAAAATAATAATAATATTAAAAATAATATTTTAACTCATTTAAAATATCTTAACCAATCTTTCAATCCTTTGTCTATTGTGCTGGTAGGTGGCCCTACATTCTGCTGTAACTTTCAGACTTCAGACCATGTACCCCTTGACCTTGCTTATTGTTTTGTTTTTGTTTTCGTTTTTTTTTTTTATTTTTTTTTCCTTAAAGAGGCTTTTTACCATGCAACCTAACATGGTGAAATGTGTCGGTGCAGTTGAATTTAGGAATGATAGCTGCATGTTTTTTTCCCCCCTTTTAATAAGCAAAATGGGTAGCTGCATGTTAATTCATTCCCATTTGATAGTACTCGCCTTGGATTCCGGGGAAACAACATGGTTTTAATTTGTATCTCAAGTGGACAGCCCTAATTGAAATCTGTCATTTATTAAATGGATTCACTAAGTCTTCCCTTTTTTTCATTTTTTATGTTTTGAATGAAAGAAGGTCAGGCAGCATATCGAGATCAGACAATTTGAGAGGCTGCAGCATTTTCAAAAGCAAAAAGTCATCTCACATGTAAGTTGGATAGTGAATTGAGATGATATGAGTTGAAATTAAAATTAAAAGTTATATAAAATATTATTTTTTAATATAATTTTTATTTTGAGAATTGAAATTTTTAAATTATTTGTTATATTTTCTCTTGATTGATATATGTAAAATGTTGGGATTGGGATTGGTTTATCGCGATCCATTTTTAGAGAAAATTTGGGATTGAAATGGATGGTAGTGCAGATTAAGTTCATACATAATTAATGGAAAACAAACAAATTAGAATTTGAGAGATCAGGGACAGAGGAAATTCACATCAGAGTTTCTCTCCGGTCAATGTCTTTCATGTGCTAGACGATAATAACCCTTTTTAAATTTTATTAAAATTTGACTTGATAACAACTATTGATTCATGGAAAAAAAAAACTTTTGAATTTTCCAACTTATAAGGTTGATTGGTCCATAATATTTATGATGAGATACCTACCATATGGTCATGTATCAGAGGTTTTAATGAGCCTAGCTTGCCAAGCCACACTAGGTAGTTCGATTCAATTAAGTTGCTAATTTAATTAATGAACCCGGCCACCTCAAATTATCACAAAAATTGAATTTTCATCTGTTATGCATATCAATAGAAAATCCTATATGCTTTTGTAGGAAAGGGGTAGGAATCAAGAAATTGATCCTAAATAAATCTCACGGCTCAATTTGGATACATAATCTTTTTATCTCATCTTATCTCATCTCAATCATTTAATTTTTTTAAATTTTTATATAAAAATATAATAAAAAATTTAACTTTTTTAAATTTTAAAATAAAAATAATATTAAAAAATATATTCTAATAATATTTTATTCAACTACTATTCAAAACATCTCATCTATCTATCGAAACCAATCTTAATACACACCAAAACTATGAAGAAACAGGAGAGGGATGCATGCATACATGCATGATATTGGATCGACCTGCATGGTCATCATCATGTCATGTGCAGTACTTGATCACCTGCATGCATGCATATTGTACATATGTATGTTATCTTGACAATGTAGCACAAATCATTGACTTTCAACAAGTCTGATCCAATACGTTTTGTACGTTCATGCCATTATATTATGATTTGTACACGTTGCACCTTATCATTCTCATGTTTTTTTTTTTTTTTTTTTTTTTTNAGGAGGAAAGTGAAAGAAAATCATGACTGAGGATAAGGTAGGTGATGTCTTTTAATAGACTATATATATATAGTCCTACACTTGATTGCATGCACAGAAAAAAAGCAAAAGATATTTTTATCTGACTCCTCCGATCCCTCTAGTTTTTACCCCCCTCATGCTGGCTCGAGGAAAAACAAGAGCTCTTACAGGCTACGGCTTTCACTCGTACATGTGTGTAATATATATATATATATATATATATAAAAGACAAAAAAGGAGATGTTCAGATCACTTGACTTTAGAGAGAATGACCTGCAAAGAGAGAATCATATATGAGCACGATGTTAATTAATAAAAGATGAAACTCATCATGTTTATTATTTACTTTGTTTTTAATAGTATTGGGATTAGATTAATTAATTAAATTATTATAAAAAATTTATTTATTTGTGACCAATTAATTATTTTTTATATAAATAATTATTTTTTATTAAAATAAATATATTTCGTCACAAATAATTATTTTTATTATAAATAATCTGTTATAAATATTTATTTTTCTTGTAATAATTAGATCTAAATTCAATGGTCAGCATTCTCTACCGTTAAAATACCCATTAAAAAAAAAAAAAAAAA